>CM074948.1:1129834-1140277 GCA_037577455.1 Pangasius macronema | reverse complement strand
GCAAGAGAGCTCAAATTAATTATGGAAATCTCCACACCTGATTTTGAACTTAATGGCCAATTTACACCATGAAATGTTCCAACCACAAGTAGAACTCCCAATAGGTACATGATCTTAAATCAACTTGATAAAGACTAAAACCTAAGATAAAAACTAAATTAGGATCCTAAATGACTAGTGTAGGATAATATCAAATACTTAACTAAGTCTATGCACACACATAATGCATATGCAAATAGGGCTCAAAAGCCACGCCCCCATATTAATATTCACAGCTCAAGTAAACGTACTTCTTTTTTCTAGTTTTGTGAGTACTTGTAATAATAGTAAATGTATATAATTAATAATAATTTATCCCAGTATAATATTAATATAACATTAATTAATTTAGGTCAGAACTTAAAACATTTAAGTCATTCTAATCATTTATTTTTTGTGTAAAAATCAGAGATTTTTTTTGTCATATTTAAGGAAACACAATAATTTTTTTTAAAGGTACATCTTATCTTTTTTAAAAAGAGATATTTTTAAACCACCTTTGATGAAATTTTATTTGCATTTTGTAATAGGACAATTGCAGTTTATACAGCTATTATTATTATTATTATTATTATTATTATTATATACTAAAAGGGTACTTTACTGGTCCCTTCTGAGGTCTCTGCCCAAACTCCAGTCCAGTAGGTGGAGGTAAATCAGGGTGTATTTACTGAGGAGTGGAGCAGAAGCTCATCATCTGTCCATGAAAACATCTCTGCCTGCGTGTTTTCTGCGACGAGCTGAATAATAATAATAATAAGAGCATTTGAGCTGGTTAATGTGTTGATCTGTAAATCCTGAGGTAAGTTAACGTGAAACTGGTTCTCTGAGCTGCTGAAAGGACAAAAACAACTTGACACAACCGACTGACTGACAGACAAAAACACTGAGCGTCCTTTAGAGACCTAATTAGGGGCTTATGTAGGCCTGTAGTCTCTTTATGTGCGGTTATTAAAACAAAAATCCGTTTATTTTAGTGTTTCTGTAGCTGTGGCCATGGCGCACTGAGTGCTATACAGAGGTCAGTTCAGCTACAGCGGTTTTTTTCCTCCTCAGTTGAATCCTTCTTGCCCATAAATGTAGAAATTGCTTTATTTTGTGTTTAGGTTTTGGTGCTTTTTAGTAGCAGCATGCACCAGTCGATATATTTATCGTTTTTTAGTCATTATTAAACAAAGTAAAACGTGTGGAGTTCTTTCTGAAAGGTCTAGTACTCCCACCATCCTCTTCCTCCAGCTCATCTCCCATTTCAACCGTTTATATTGTTGAATAAGCACAGGTGTGTTAGTAAGTTTGAGGTTGTTAGCTACTAGGCAGAGTGATTAATGAATGATTGAATGTTGTATAGACGTTGATAAGTTAACTAATTACAAACATACCTCATAAGCACCAACCAGTAGCCTGCTAGAACACTGCAGTGGACCAATGTTCAATTTAATTCAAGTTTTAACAATGGACATTATCACAAAGCAACGTTACAGAAATATATAAACTTTAAATTTATAAATGTATCCCTAATGAGCGAGCCAGAGTCGACGGTGGCAAGGGAAAACTCCCTGAGAGGACATGAAGAAGAAACCTTGAGAGGAACCAGACTCAAAAGGGAACCCATCCTCATCTGGGTGACACCGGATAGTGCGATTTATAAATCATTTCTCTTTTATAAATGTGTGCTGTGTAGTCAAAAAGTGCAATTCTGTAAACAGGAAATTAATTCTACAGAGTGTCCCAAAAGTCTCAATACAGAGGGGAAATTAACACTTTTTAGCAAAAAGTCTTCTAAAAATTTTTCATATTTAGTTTATATTATATATATATATTTTCATATAGCCTTTAAGAATGCCTTTGACAAAAGAAGAACGTATTGAAATCATTCTCATGGCTGGATCGGGAAGGTTGCGATGGACTTTAACGCATCACACACGACACTGTCGCCAAACTTATTACCAAATTCAAAAAGACTGGAAGACGTCCACAAACATCCACTGAAGAAGGCACAAACGACGTGGTGCTGGTGTACTGTAGTCCCCTGTGTGTGGAGACTTTTGGGACACGCTGTAGTTTTAACGTGAAGTCTATTCGCCTACCAGTGTTGCATTAATTGTCATTGGCAACTAGTTCTGGATAGCTTGTGTGATAGTTACGCAATATAGATGTATAAAATATAGCTGTATAGAAAATCAGGCATATAAAAATGGGACGTTACATGTCCTGGGAAATGGGATATATTTTCCGGCACAGATGGTTTGAAGGAAAAAAAAAAAAAGGGACAGTCCTGGGAAATCCAGGACATGTGGCCTCACTAGACTGGATCATAAATGGATCTCTACTTCATATGTAATAGTGTCTAGGGCTTTCTAAATAAATCAGTAAGTCTGACTAATAGCAATTTTGACATTTTCATGAAATGGAAGTTAAAGTCACAGAGATTTTTTTTTTCCCCATTCTGATGTTTGACTTGAACATTAACTGAAGCTCTTGACCTGTATCTGTGTGATTTTATGCGTTGTGCCGCTGCCACATGATTGGCTGATTAGATAACTGAACAAATGTACAGGTGTTCCTAATAAAGTGGGCGGTGAGTGCACAGTCCCCTCCAAAAGTATTGGAACAGCAAGGCCAGTTTTTTCTATACACTGAAGACATTTGGGTTTGAGATCAAAAGATGACTATGAGACGATATATCAGGATTTCAGCTTTCATCTCCTTATATTTACATCTATATGTGTTAAACAGCTTAGAACATGGCACCTTTTGTACCAAACCATCCAATTTTTAGATGAGCAAAAGTATTAGAACAGATAGTCTTAAAGTAAATAACACTTAATATTTGGTTGCATATCCCTTGCTTGCATTCACTGCATTAAGCCATCAACCCAATGACATCATCAAACTGTTCCATTCTGCTTCTGTGGTGCTTTTCCAGGTTTGTAGTGCAGAATCTTTCAGTTGTTTGTTTTGGGGAGTTTCTCCCTTCAGCCTCCTCTTCAGGAGGTGAAATGCTGCTCAGTTAGATGAAGGTCTGGTGATTTGATCTTCCACTTTTCCCCCGATGAAGTCCTTTGTTGTGATGGCAGTGTGTTTTGTTGCATGATGAAGTTCCTCCCAATTAAATTGGTTGCATTTCTCTGTAAATTTGCAGACAGAATGTTTCTGCAGACTTCTGAATTCATTCTGCTGCTACCATCATGAGTTTCATAATCAATAAAGATAAGTGAGCCTGTTCCAGAAGCAGCCATTCGAGCCCACGCCATAACACTACCTCCACTGTGATTGACCAATGAGATTGTTTTGGATCATAAGTAGATCCTTTCTTTCTCCAAACCTTGGCATTTCTTTCACTTTGATAGAGGTTAATCTTGGTTCCAGAGCTTTTGTGGTTCAGGGCACACCTGGGCAACAAGAAACACTTGTAAGTCACATTGTTCCAATATTTTTTGCTCACATCAACAATTGGGTGGGTTTAAACAAAAAGTTCTAATGTTCTAAGTTGTTTAACATGTGTAGATATAAATATAAGGAGATGAAAGCTGAAATTCTTATCTATTATCTCATGTTCATCTTTTGATCTCAAACCCAAATGTCTTCAGTGTATGACAAAAACAGAAGAATTGCCCTTGCCGTTCCAATACTTTTGGAATAGGACATATTTGGTATAGGACATGATGATAAAAAAAATAATGGTTTAAGCCACGACCTCAAGATAAAAGTATTATGTGGCAGAGCAAACCTGTTTGAAAAACTGACTTCTGGTCCAGAATGCTTGTTTTTGTTTGGATGGGCCTCCTGTTAGTCATTATATAGACACTCTACTCTATGGATCACTGTAGATCCTGAAGGGTGGAGGTTTGTGAACATGGGCGGGAATGGGGTAGGGGACTCAAGGACTTAAAAAAAAAAAAAAAACATTCAAGATGTCTTTTTGTCTAAGTTAATAGGATTTAAAAAAAAAAAAAGTAGCCTTTCATGTTACTCCATCTTTTCAAATCATAAACTCCTCTGTCCTGATGACTTTGCTGCCCTGTTTTTTTTTCTGTTAATGTAAATTACTTTCCTGTGTTGGAAAATTAAAAATTACATGGAGTTAGTTAGATATTGGTAAGCTGTTCTAGGAATATAATTCATTATGGGGTGGTGTGATGTGACCCAAGGCTATCACAAAAATAATAATAAAAATAATAGAGTTATTTACATTACAAACAATGCTGTGTCATTTCATATTAAAAAAATATGGTATTGACTTTTTTCTTCTTTTTTTTTTTTCTGCCCCAGAAATGAACAAAACCAAAAAGGTCTTCTCCTGCTCCTTGTGTCCTCTTTCCTACACATCTCAAATTGACCTCCACAACCACATTGCAACATGCCACTATGAGGAATCAAGAGAAATTAAATATGAAAACATGATGCCCACAGGATGCTCCAGTAGTGATCAGAACATTGATGGTAATTTACCGACTACCACCAATCAGAAACCACTGGAGGAAGACCAATATTCAGATTGTGGGAACAGTTTTACTCAAGAGATTGATCTCAAAGCACACCAACACCTCCATACAGGAGAAAAGCCGTATCACTGTTCAGAGTGTGGGAAAAGTTTTAATTGCCAAGCTAATCTCAATGTGCACCAGCGCATTCACACCGGAGAGAAGCCGTATAAATGCCTAGAGTGTGGAAAGAGTTTTGCACAGTCGGGTCATTTTCAACAACACCAGCGTATTCACACGGGAGAAAAGCCGTATCAGTGCTCGCAGTGTGGAAAGAGTTTTACTCGTCAAGCTAATCTCAGAACACACCAACGCAGTCACACGGGCGAGAATCGGCATCAGTGCTCACAGTGTGGAAAGTGTTTTACTTACCGAAGTAATCTTGAAATACACCAGCGCGTTCACACGGGAGAGAAGCCGTATAATTGCGTACAGTGTGGGAAGAGTTTTGCACAAGTGGGTCATTTTCAGCAACACCAGCGCGTTCACACAGGAGAAAAACCGTATCACTGCTCGCACTGTGGAAAGAGTTTTGCACAAGTGGGTCATCTTCAGCGGCACCAGACTGTCCACACAGGAGAGAAGCCGTATCACTGTTCACTGTGCGGAAAGAGTTTTGCTGAAAGTGGTACGCTTAAATCACACATGCGCATTCATACAGGAGAGAAGCCGTATCGCTGCTCGCAGTGCGGAAAGGGTTTTACCAAGAGTGGAAGCCTCAAAGCACACATTCGTATTCATACAGGAGAAAGACCGTTCCAGTGTTTACAGTGTGGGAAGAGTTTTTATTGCCGAAGCCCTCTCTTAATACATCAGCGTATTCACACAGGAGAGAAACCTTTCCAATGCTTGCAGTGTGAGAAGAGTTTTTATTGTCGGAGCCGTCTCCAAATACATCAGCGCGTTCATACAGGAGAGAGACCATTTCCCTGCTTTCAATGTGGGAAAAGTTTTTACTGCCGGACCCATCTTCAAATACATCAGCGCATTCACACAGGAGAGCGACCGTTTCACTGCTTACAATGTGGGAAAAGTTTTTATTGCCGGACCCATCTCCAGATACATCAGCGTATTCACACAGGAGAGAAGCCGCACGTCTGCTCACAGTGTGGCAAGAGCTTTAGTCTGCTGAGTACTCTCAAAGTACACCAGCGCGTTCACACGGGAGAGAAGCCGTATCATTGCTTACAATGTGGGAAGAGTTTTGCACAAGTGGGACATCTTCAACAACACCAACGCGTTCACACAGGAGAAAAGCCACGTCCCGGCTCACAATGTGGAAAGAGTTTCGCACGGGTTGGTCAGCCTCAAAAACTCAAACCTGTTCCCACAGGACAGAAGTTGTATCGCTGCTCTCAGTGTGGAAAGAGTTTTACTAAAAGCAGAGCTCTCGAAGCACACATGCGCATTCACACGGGAGAGAGACCTTATGACTGTTTACAGTGTGGCAAGAGTTTTTATTACTGGACCTATCTCCAAATACATCAGCGCATTCACACAGGAGAGAAGCTGTATATCTGCACGCAGTGTGGCAAGAGCTTCGGTCTGCTGAGTACTCTCAGGGTACACCAGCGCATTCACACGGGAGAGAAGCCGTATGTCTGCTCACACTGTGAAAAGAGCTTCAGTCTGTTGAGTACTCTCAAAGTACATCAGCGCATTCACACAGGAGAGAAGTCCTACCTCTGATCACAGTGCATCAGTATTTTTTAACATGCCCTTCTCTATATCTTGATAAAGTAATGGTATCCATCTTTTCTTTCACACAGGTGGAAGTCGATGGTCATATACAAAGCTTACAGGACAAAGCAATGCCCCGTCCATGGGTGCGCGTTGGGTGCTTACCTTTGTGCTGCTCGACACATTTACTGAGTTTATTAATTCATCTTTAACTATTATCGCTAGTCATAGTGGTTTAAATTAGTCTTTTGTTATATTTTAAGGAATAGAAGTAACATTTATTTGTTAATAAATATTGCAGGTAGGTGCAAGCAAAAACACTAACTATGAGCAGGCGGGTTGTTCAAGAGTGTCTGGGAGAGCAGGTGGGAGAAGTTAAAAAAAAAAAACTCTACTCTAGAGCAACTACATATATCATTGACTTGTTACTGTCTAAGTTACTTTTTTGAGTTGTCATTGATTTGGGAGCCTTTGCTAAACATAATAAGTTCATCAGTAATGTCCCAAATTATTTAATCTAGCTGTTGTAGAGCTATTCCTTGACCCCTCTCCAATTTAATTCCAGTCTCCAGTACTTTCTATCTAAGATTTTTGAGAAGTTGTTCCTTTCTGAGTAAGATTTTAGTTTGGTTTCTGGAATAATCATAGTACGGAATCAGCACAGGCTAAAGTTCCCCTGGATTGTGATTTTTATTTTATTTTTTTTGTCCTTTTGGAATTAAGTGTGACATTGAAAAGATTATCCATGAGATTGTAATGATCCGGTTTGGAAAGTCTGGTGTAGATTGTACTTGACAGACAGTTACCAGTTTGTTAACACTAATTGAATTTCAGTTCAGAGCCTAACCAAGTACAAGACAGGGGCAAACTTTTCTTTCAGCGGCCCCTATCCTTCTTTCTTTTTATTCAGCACCTGGGACATGATTTATCTCTTAAATTAAAATAGGTGTATTGAAGAGTTTTGTACCTGTCCCTTTGTGGTATGGATAGCAATATAATAGTATATTAAAAAAATAATAAATAAATAAAAATAAGTAGTTTTGGAGATATTGTGTTATTGTTGTAGATCGTCACTTCCAAGAAAGCTTTTGGAAGGTTTTTTGATGATTGGTTTTGTGTTCATCCAATTAAAGAAAGCTCTTTAGAATGAATGTTTGTTTGTTTGTTTGTTTGTTTTGGCTGTACGTCTTTCCACCAGACCTTTTACAATTGGGTCTAACGGCTACAATGAGTGGCAATCTTTGGTGGGACAAATATTGATCAGCATCCACAGAAGATGATGTAATGTGGCGCCCCCTATCTGTGATAGCCTGCGATGGCCTGAGTAGGATCCCAATCAGCCATAAAATACACACATCTAACCAACATGTGTTTGTTGTGGAGCAAACTACATGAAAGTAATAGCTGACATGTCATGTCTTCTTCAGCTCTCAACACTAAATCCATTTCCCATAATGCTACGCAACTGCTAACCACTTCTGCTGCAGACGCCATTTCCCACAATACATGACTACAATCACATGATCAGTAACAATACTCATATCCACAGTCACAGTATCCAGAATTCTAACTGCATAGGTCTGAAATGCAGTCACTGCTTCTTTATATGTCCCTGACTTTAATTAGAGTGTTGCCAAGTCTCACTGCTAGTGACATAGTTGATTTCTTTTCTGCCTTCCATTCTGTGTTTCTTTGCTATGTTTGATTCTGGTTTTGTCTACATTGTGATCATTTGACCGTCTTTTTTTCCCATTAAACTTCGAATTTTGGATTTGCCCTTCTGGTTTGTCTTCTCTGTGGACTTCAATAAAACTGTATTTGCAGCCAACTCTGTGCATTATTTGTGACAACATAACATTATGTAACATCTGAATTATGTTAGAGTCATGAATTCAATCTAATAACAAACTAAAGAAATCCAGTGTCATGATTCCAAATAATAATGTGCGGTGTTGTGCGTTCTGAGATGCTTTTCTGCTCACCATGGTTGTAAAGAGTGATTGAGTTACTATATCTTGGCAGCTCAAACCAATTCGGCCATTTTCTTCTGACCTCTCTCATCAACAAGGTGATTCCACCCATAGACCTGTCGCTCACTCAGTGTTTCTTGTTTTTCTCACCATTCTGTGAATGTAAACTCTAGAGACTGTTGTGTGTGAAAATCTCAAACCAGCCCATCTGCCACAAACAACCATGCCACGGTTAAAGTCATAAAGATCACACCTGATCTTCATTCTGATGTTTGATGTGAGCAAAAAATAAAAGCCAAAATGATTGGCTTATTAGATAACTACATAAATGTGCAGGTGTACATTTGTTCCTAATAGCATTTTATACCCTTTTCCACCCATCCCTTGGTTGAGGGATGAAAAAAAAAGGGGTTCGAGTTTATTTATTTTGAATAAAGTGGTACTTTTCTTTTTTTTTTCACTCTCCAGTCCAGTAGGTGGCAGTACTTAGCTTACAACCTTCTGAAATTAAAGAAGGTGGAAAAAAAGACATTCTTTCCGAGTTCAGAGTTATCCAACCGAGCTAATCATCACAGCATGAGAATGTTTCTGCCTCCTGCCTCGATTTTTTTTTTTTTTTACCGCGTTTACCTTTAAATCCTGAGGTAAGTTAAAGTGAAAGTACTACTCTGAGCTGCTCACGGTTACTGACTGGATCCTGAATGGATCCTAAATGGGTCTACTGTATATCTAATAGCTTCCAGTTCACATGGTAATCTTTAAATAAGCATCTTAATATATAAATCAACGCTGACCTGAAGCAATTCAGTTTATTTTCTTTGATATGTATATTTTTCACCTTTGCACTGCACTGAATTCTGGCTTATGAATTATTTTTGACATTTTCCTCACTAGCTGGTCATTATTACAGAGTGTTGACTTTTAGAGGATCTTTTAATGAAAATGACACTTATATGACACAAACATACAAAACTGGAAATGGTCAATAAACCCAGTCAGCCTCAGGCTTTAAATGTGTTTACAGGACAGCTTTACAAGGTGCAGTATGGATTTTTATGGCAACATATTTTTTAAAAGACTTCACCATCGAAAGCAGGTTTATTTCAGACATCCTTATTATTATTACAGGTTAATCAACAAAAGAAGTAGAATTCCACACACTAATTTCACCTTAAATTCAGCTTTATTAAACAATTAATTCAATTTTATTTCTGTAGAGCTTTTAACAATGGACAAAACAAAACCCTCTTACATTCCCTCACCCCATGTTGAGAACCAGTGCATTTTACCAAAAATATCAAAAGTGATGAAGATGTTGTTGGGATGTACATTAAAGTATATTAAAAATATTATATTTAAGAATTATAATATACAATACATATTAAATACCATGCAATGTTTTTACTTAAACTCAGTATTAAAAGCTGTGCATGACATTAATTTAAATATAATAAGAGCTATCTATCTTGGATCTTGATCCTTAAGACATTCAGTTATTGCAGGTTTTTCTTTTTCTTTTTATTTATATATCCATAGCTGTATAAATCCAGCTCTACACTGTGCGATTATCCTGTCGTGGGTGTGAGTTGATATCACCAGGCTTGGAACTTGTAATGTTTACCGGTGGGCTGAGTTATATAGAAAAGCTATATGAAAGTAATCAACAATACGGTGTTGTGATGATGTGAAGAAAAGTTACTGTTACTACCCCAAAGTTTTATACAGAAAACTGGCACAGTTATTAACAATGTGCTGCATTTCACATTTATTTTTTAAAAAAATATGTTTTTAACTTTCTGATGTTTTTTATTTCCAGAAATGAACAACACTTTGATAATTTTCAGCTGCTCCTTGTGTCCTCTTTCCTACACATCTCAAATTGACCTTGATGACCACACCGAGACATGCCACTATGAGGAATCGGGAGAAATTAAGTATGAAAACATGATGCCTACAGCATGCTCGAGCAGTGAGCAGAACTCTTTACCAACTACCACCAGTCACAAACCACTGGAGGAAGATCTTCACCAATACCCAGATTGTGGGAACAGTTTTACTCAAGAGATCGATCTCAAATCATACCAACACCTCCATACAGGAGAAAAGCCGTATCACTGTTTGGAGTGTGGAAAGAGTTTTAATCACCGGAATACTCTCCGACAACACCAGCGAATTCATACAGGAGAGAAGCCATATCACTGCTCAGAGTGTGGAAAGAATTTTAATCACCACACTAATCTCCAAACACATCAACGCATTCATACAGGAGA
>CM074948.1:1041884-1056906 GCA_037577455.1 Pangasius macronema | reverse complement strand
CCCACAATGCCCCCACATCCAATCAGACCTCAGTTCCTACCCACAATACCCCCACAACCAATCAGACCGCAGTTCCTACCCACAATGCCCCCACATCCAATCAGACCTCAGTTCCTACCCACAATACCCCCACAACCAATCAGACCGCAGTTCCTACCCACAATGCCCCCACATCCAATCAGACCTCAGTTCCTACCCACAATACCCCCACAACCAATCAGACCGCAGTTCCTGCCCACAATGCCCCCACAACCAATCAGACCGCAGTTCCTACCCACAATACCCCCACAACCAATCAGACCGCAGTTCCTGCCCACAATGCCCCCACAACCAATTAGACCGCAGAAAATAAACTGTAACTTTGCTGTAAAATACGCTAGCAGATGACTGTTTATTGCGAAAGTTTTACGATTTTATGCAAATTAGTCGTGATGCCGTGACCTGATTGGCTGTAGTAGTTTTCTTGATCTAGTAGAGGAGGGAAAAAAATTGGGGTTTATTACAAAAAAAAACAAAAAACATTTTAAACAGCATCATGAGATGTGTATAAAGTATACAGTAGATTACGTATAGAATAGGCTACGCCCACAAACGAAAACGTACATCAGTGGTTTATTTATTTTTTACGGATTCTTGCAGACGAGTGGGTGAAGTTTGATGACGATAAGGTGAGCGTGGTCACGCCAGAGGACATCCTGAAGCTGTCGGGAGGCGGAGACTGGCACATCGCCTACGTGCTGGTTTACGGGCCGCGGCGTCTCGAAGTCATGGAAGAAGAACAGAAACAACAATAACACACACACACACACACACACACACACACACACACACACACACACACACACACACACACACACACGAGAGCACGCGTTCTTTACCGCCATCTCCGAGCACTGTCTGCGTAAGATGTGCAATAAACCTTGGTGTCTTTCAAACCCCACCTCGCGTCACGTCAGCGTGGTCTCTGTGCACGCATCCGCGGCGCCTGTGATGCGTATTCGCGTTATGGTTTTGGATTTTTGTGTGTGGTTTTTTTTTTTTTATTTTTTATTTTTGGTACCTTTTCCATCATCTCCATCTCATCATCTGTGGATTTGAGGCACTGAAAGTAATCTTGGGCTGAAGGAAGGAAGAGCAGAATTAGAAATGTTATGATTTCCTTAACGCTTTATACATACTTTGTTGTTTTTTTTTTTTTCAAAAACGCGTTCACACCTTCGGGAGTCGCCAAGGCGACGACGATTAGACAAATTAAAATACGCATTTCCCCATTTGCTAGGTGATGGCGATAGTACGATAAATAAATCGCCGTACAACTGTGACGCCACGTACAAAACTAATTCGTGCAACACTAAACCTCAACCTAGCGCAAGTTTATTTGCGATGTCGTAATCATTGAGTGATTCAAATTTGACTTGTGATATTTGTTTGCTAGCTAACTAAGGCTAAGGCTAGCTATGGAATTAGATTTGTGCCACAAGATTTTGGATTTTAAAATCACAAACATGAATGTTACTCATTTTGTATTTGTAATTAAAATGTTCAAATCCAGGTTTACATCTCGACCAAGCTTCAACCACTCACATATCTTTAAAAAAAGAAAAAGAAAAAAAAATGACTGCATTTGACTGAGCTTTAAACTGAATTTGCGATGTGGTGTTGTGCCTCAGAAATTAGAATTTAAACTTGTCCTTATTGTTACTTGGAGCAGAAACGGTGAGTTTGGATTTACGTAGAAATTTCGGCGTAAAAATTTCAAACACTAGTGGCACAAACGCGATCCCGTGCTAGCTCGGGTTACTTTCAACCACCGACAAAAACAAACACATGCTGTCGGTTCCTCATTAGTCGGAGTGAAGGTTTGTTCACGTGAACAGGTTTGAGGACATGTACGCCACTGCTTTCTTTTTTTTTCTCCCTTTTTCCTTTCTGAATGAAACACAAATCGATCCACAGATATAGTCATGTCATTTTTTTTTAACACATCCTTTAGCCCCAAGTGTAATCAGGAGCAGGTTTGTGGTGGTGATTCTTAAAATTTGTAACGCAGCTTATTACAGTGTTCTATCTTGTAAAAAAAAAAAAAGAAAGACTTTGTTTGGGTTTTCTAAATGGACGTATGACTCAAATTTGTCAAAAAATCAGAAAGATCTGTGACTGACTATAAATCAGCAGGAGTCTGCGATGGACACAGTGGGCCTCGTTTATCAGATTATTTATTAACGCTGTCTTAAGCGTGTAAATGTTTTCACAGGACAAACCGAACTAAAAATTATTTCCACCAGATTTAAAAGTTTTGCTGAATTTCTTCGCGCACACGTTCGTCCGATAAACACCGATCAGCCGTAACTTACAAATTACAGTTAGCCACGCCCACTAAACATTTTCAGAGCAAGGTCAAAGAGCATGGTGCACCCACTAGGGTGCCATTACTTTTGTCCTGATCGGACAGCTAGTCTGATTTGGCTTGGCTTTCTTTGCTTATATGTAAGTTCTCAAACACACACACACAAAAAAAAAAAAACGCAGCATATGAACTTTCTGCCTACGAACGAACTGGACTTCTTGCGCCCCTTTTACGAATAAATGCAGTCTGATGAATGAGGCCGGCGACGTGCGACACGTGATTATCGACAGACGTCTTAAAGGAACATTTCAACCAAAAGTAAACATGCACTTCGACTACGTTTCAGGGAAACTGTATAAAGACAGGCGAAACCGGTAGCGCCGAGCTCCTAGCGCCTCGGATGATCAAACTGTTTGAAAAGTATGGACCGTGTTTTCATTTGTGCTTGATGTAACGATGCGGATATTCTCAGATCATCCACCTGCCACTCATTCATTCATTCATTTTTTACATTCGTTCATTCATTCATCCGTTCCGACCGTGCCTGCAGCGACGCGCCGACGCTAACACTTCTCTGTTTAAATTATTGACTGCTGGCTTTTCGTAAAAATATCTGTGATCCAACCACAATAAAATGATGCAGATGGTATTGAACCGTGCTAATGCAACGAGACTGATGTTTATTTGCAAATACATCAAATATGTACAAAACACCATGTGGAAATGACAAAAAAGAATTAAAAGAAGAAGAGTTGTTTAGAATTACGCTGATCTGCTTGTAGCGTAGTGCTACTGAACTTATTTACTGGCAGTGAGCTCGGCGTTAATCAGGACGTCCAGAAGAACGAGTGAGGAGCGAGTAGCTCCTTCGCCTGAGGCTTCACCGGAACAACGCAGCACTACGCTTCAGTGAAGTCCCGCTTTAGCGCTCACGTTTCGCTGAAGCCCTGCGCGATGCTGGCGAAGCCGGCGGCGTTCAGCGCCGTGACCAGGCTCTCCATGGTGGCCTGCGCGTCCTCTCGGTCCTGCCAGGACACCAGCATCATTTTGGCCTGGAGCTCCACGTCGTCGCTGTCCGCTTCGATCTCGCGAATCTCCGCCTCCTTCACGTCCAGCTGAGGGGCGAGCGTCTTCCACTGCGCCCCCAGCTTCTTGGCGATTTCGTCCATCTGACTGTTCGTCACCAGTTTGCTCTGAATACTCGGACCTGACGCGGAGAAAGACGCCGAGTCGGCTTTATTTTATATTTTAAAATAATCACACAAGATTTCTGGCTGGAAAAAAAGATCTAAACAAAGATCAACAGTCTGAAATTAAAGAACATCAAAATTATTAGACAGAAAACATTAATAAAAATAAATCTTTTTTTTCTCTCAACTCTGAAAAAAAAATCTTGCAAAAAAGATCTTTCAAAAAAATACAAAAATTAATAACTAAAAATTTTGATTTAAATATATATATAGTCTTAAAAAAAATCAACAATATTTATGAGTAATTGCATGTTATACATTTATTTTATTATTATTTTTTTTAATTTCTGGGTTTGAATTTAAAGCCCAAATTAAACATTTCTAAAAATAATATTTAATTCCCACATTTTATGTTCTTGAACCTGAATTAAACCTTTTTTTTTATAAATAAAAATGTTTATCAAAACATTTCCATAACTACATAATTTTTAAATAAATATATCTAAAATGTAATTCAGGACTTTAATGTTTTAAGAAAACATTAATATTTTGTTAAAATGTTAAATATTTAATTTATGGATTTTAAATTTTCAGACCCAAATAAAAACCTTATAATAAAAAATAACTGTCAATATCTGAGTTACTCACTATTAATAGTTACATTTTATTATTATATTTTATAACTGACCAGATATTTGAAAATAATTTTGACTTCCTTTCATTTAAATATCTGATTTTTTTTTTAAGCTTTTCCAGGGTCAATATCTTTTCCAACATAAATAAACAAACATACAAACGAGTAAATAAACGTGTGTGTGTGTGTGTTGTGTATTTTGTGTTTGGCTGATAAATAATTTAAAATTCAGCTTTCTCTGGGATTTAAACACGGAGTTAGAGGTCGATACCTAAAGATGATAATATTTATATATTTTTATACAAAGTGTAGATGTATTATAAATACAGACGGGTGACAAATTATACAACAACAACAATGTGAAGTGTGTTAGTGAAGCTGCAGGATAGCTTCTGTAGGACTGTACTGGAGGGAAGGGGGCGGAGCTATCGTGGAAAAGGCCACGCCCATCATAGGATAAAGCGGATTGGAGAGAAGAACTTTGCAGTGGGACGAGTGGAGTTAAAAATGTTTTCCTTTCGTCACCTATCTATAGTTTATTTGGGTTTCTGTATGGCCTATGTGAAGCTGCGGTGTGTGTGTGTGTGTGTGTGTGTGTGTGCGCGCGCGCTTACTGTCATTGCTCTCCTTCAGCAGATTGTCTCCGTTCTCGTCCTCCTCCTCTCCTGTCTTTATCTCCTCGGACGGGAGATCCTTCTGTTGCAAAAAAAACCCATAAACTGAGTAGGGAAAAAAAAAATCCCAAAAACCCAACGTAAAGATAACGAGTGTGAAGAGAAATAAAACGTGTGACTCACGGGCAGCTCCTTGGCCAGTTTGATCACCATGTTCTCCAGATAATCCTCCAGACTCTTGAACTGCTGATTGGTGGGCTGGAAGAAGTGCGGGCTGCGGCGTGAGAGGAGACGGAGAGCCCGCCAGCCGTAATTTGAGTTCCTCACCACCCTAAACACACACACATGCACACTTTTTTTTAACAGAATTATGGCTTTGCTGTCTGACACCTGCTCTGATAAACATGTCCAAGTAATGTTCATGATAACAGTATTAAAGATGATAAATATCATGATATAATCAGATAAATGATCACTGGCATAAACCTATTATATACTGCTTATGCTTGAAAAAAGAAGGGAAAGAGAGTCAGACAGGAAGAGAAACAGAGCTGGAGAGGAAGTAAGCAAGAGCCGGAGGAGAAGGGGAAGAGAGCCGAACAGGAAGTAAGAGAGTGCTGGACAGGAAGGAAAAGAGAGCCAGAGAGGAAGGGGAAGAGAGCCAGACAGGAACTAAGAGAGCCAGACAGGAAGGAAAAGAGAGCCAGAGAGGAAGGGGAAGAGAGCCGGACAGGACCTAAGAGAGCCGGACAGGAACTAAGAGAGCCGGACAGGAACTAAGAGAGCCGGACAGGAAGGGGGAGAGAGCCGGACAGGAAGGAAAAGAGAGCCAGAGAGGAAGGGGAAGAGAGCCGGACAGGAAAGGGAAGAGAGCCGGACAGGACCTAAGAGAGCTGGACAGGACCTAAGAGAGCCGGACAGGAACTAAGAGAGCCGGACAGGACCTAAGAGAGCCGGACCTAAGAGAGCCGGACAGGAACTAAGAGAGCCGGACAGGAACTAAGAGAGTCGGACAGGAAGGGGGAGAGAGCCGGACAGGAACTAAGAGAGAGCTGGACAGGAAGGGGAAGAGAGCCAGACAGGAACTAAGAGAGAGCCGGACAGGAACTAAGAGAGAGCCGGACAGGAAGCAAGAGAGAGCCAGACAGGAAGGGAAAGAGAGCCAGACAGTAAGCAAGAGACAGCCAGACAGGAAGCAAGAGAGAGCCAGACAGGAAGCAAGAGGGAGCCAGACAGGAAGCAAGAGTCAGCCGGACAGGAAAGGATAGAGCCGGATAGGAAGTAAGAGAAAGACTGCATCATGTAATACTCAAGTTTGATAAGATGTGAAACATTATTATGGGATGAAGGTCGTTAACACCACAGACACAATACAGATACAATATTCATAAAACCTGAATTAGAATTTCAGGAAATAATCTGAAATAAAACAGTATCAGATGACTGAAGCACTACGTAGCGAGCATGTGTGCGTACTTGTACTGATCCTCCACCATGTTGGCCGGGTCAGCCTGCTCGATGGCCTCCTCAAAAAACTCCTCCAGTGATGGCATGAACTCCCTTCAGTCACACATACACACACACACACACACACGCACACACACACACACACACACACACACGCACACACACGCACACACACGCACACACACGCACACACACAAAATCAACAGACATATATATAAGCAGCAGACTGTAAGCAGTTACTGGAAATGTGTATACTGTTACCATTTAGATCGTTAGGTTTATAAATGTGATGTTTTCTCGACAGATGTACGACACTGTGAACTTGAACACACACCTGCTGTCGGACTTGCACGCCTCCATGTTGTCAGGATTGAGGTTCCACAGTCGCGTCAGTTCATCACTGAGATCGGGAAATCACATAAGCAGATAATTAAAGTCTGACCACACCACCAGGAAGTGTTTTTTTCTTCCTTTTTTAATCTCAGCACTTGTAAAGAAAAATAACACAACAGATGAAGAGTTTGGTTCTTACTTGCCCATGAGGAGTTTGCGCTCTGGCCCTTTACCCAGGAAGTCCTCGGGTGCTGCTCGCTTCCTGTTGGGCCTCTGAGGTTTAGTCTCTGTGGTTCTGAGACAGAGATATGCTTTAGACTGTGCTATGTACACATGTTCATCCTAATATTGTGTTTATTACGTTTAAAAGAAAGCTCATATGGTCTAAGGATAAGATTAGTTCTGATACTCTACCTTTCTTTGACAAAGCTTGGACATCCCTCGTTCTTCCAGGCGTTCCAGTTTTCTTCGGTGTTTAGAATGTGCTGTCGATCGATTCAGATGAGCAGATTAGCCAGACAGCACACCAGGTTTATCAAAACATTCAAAAAGTGGAAGATGATATCTGTGATTTTCTGTAAAACCAGTGAATTCATGTGCCATCTAGTGTCTGGAAAATACAGTGCTAATGGAAAATTCCTGACTTCCTGGCAGCAGTGTTATCTTCACATGAAGGGATTTTATTACTGATGATGAGCTGAGTGAAATCTTACCTCCACCATAGCAGCAAACTTCTTACCATCAGGAGGAGTTTCTCTGAGTAACTTCACAGGAAAAATAAAACACATTAATAGAGTATAATGGGAGCTGTTACAGGAATGATACACTGATAGTTTAACACCAGTTATAAACATCCAGCCTGGTGACAGACATGTGGATAGAGAGGAGGAAACAGATGAGAATTAGACAGATACCCGACAGAAAAGCCGGACAGGAAGGGGGAGAGAGGCGGACAGGAAGGGGGACAGAGGGGGACAGGAAGGAGGACAGAGGCGGACAGGAAGGGGAAAAAACAGGGACTGAACAGGAATGAAAGCCAGACTGGCAGGGAAATAGCACAGACTTTAAAGAGAAGAGCGGGGGACAGGAATGGTAGGAGAGCCAGCCAGGAAGGGGGAGAGAGGGGGACAGGAAGGTGGAGAGAGGAGGACAGGAATGGTAGGAGAGCCAGCTAGGAAGGGGGAGAGAGGCAGACAGGAAGGGGGAGAGAGGAGGACAGGAAGGGGGAGAGAGGAGGACTGGAATGGTAGGAGAGCCAGCCAGGAAGGGGGAGAGAGGGGGACAGGAATGGTAGGAGAGCCAGCCAGGAAGGGGGAGAGAGGGGGACAGGAATGGTAGGAGAGCCAGCCAGGAAGGGTGAGAGAGGGGGACAAGAAGGGAAAAAGAGCAGGGACTGAACAGGAATGAAAGCCAGACTGGCAGGGAAATAGCACAGACTTTAAGGAGAAGAGAGGGGGACAGGAAAGGGGAGAGAAGGGGGAGGCAGACAGGAAGGGGTAGAGAGGCGGACAGGAAGGGGGAGAGAGACGGACAGGAAAGGGAAAGAAAGGGGGACAGGAAGGGGAAGAGAGGCGGACAGGAAGGGGGAGAGAGGGGGACAGGAAGGGGGAGAGAGGCGGGCAGGAAAGGAGAGCCAGCCAGGAAGGGAAAGCAATGTGGACAGTAAGGGATAGAAACCCAGCCAGGTAAAGAGACAGACAGGAAGGTAAAGTTTTTGTTTTTTTTTATATATAGCTGTATGTACATTATCCAGTAGAATAGTAATGACTCTAGGACACTAACCTGATACACAAGCTTTGTAGTCTCCTCCATCCAGGATGTCTGATCATCATTGAGGACACAGTTGGAACTGAGAGAGAGAGAGAGAGAGAGAGAGAGAGAGAAAGAGAGAGAGAGAGGGGATATAGTCACTGTAACAGCGCCACCAAATTAGTAACTTTTGTCCCTAATGGCGCCATTTTGCTGAACAGATCATGTGACCGAGGCCTGTTAGCGTACTCCGTTTCTCACCTTTTGAACTTGACCTGGCCCTTGAGGTACTGGAAGAGAATGAGGTACTGCAACAGGATGTGACGTCTGAAGTTACTGTCACTAAGCTGCAGATCCATTAGCTGCGCGCACACACACACACACACACACACACACACACACACACTTCAACAGTTAGTCAGGAACTTCAGCAAGTTGGCTATGTTTCTGAATCGGTTATTAGGTATTTAGCTTTGTTATATATTTAACACTACACAGTGTACCTTCTCGCTGGTTAGGAACTTTGCAAAATAAACATGCTCCCCTCCGGCCGTATGCATCTCCTCCCGCTTCCTCCTGGAGGCCTGAGTGTCGTCCAGCTTGAAGCTCTTAAACACCGCCAACGTCTCATCCGAGTACTGAGGGGACAGAGGAATGAGATACATACTGATATTTGATCAGATCCTGAGGAAGGGAGTGAAGAACCAGACAGAAAGAGAGGCGGAGGAGAGCCGGACAGGAAGGAAGGGAGAATCGGAGAGTTCAGGAAAGGAGAGCCTGAGGAGAACAGAAGCCAGAAGAGATGGCACAGGAAGCGAGACATCGCCTTGTGTGCGCACCTTAATGAAGGTGATCCAGGAGAACTTGTCGTAGCACTGCACCGGGTTCCTGAAGTAATCCTGCAGCGTCCAGAACTTCCTGTACAGGTTGTAGTCTATTGGAATGGAGCTAAAAGTGCACACACACACACACACACACACACAATTCAGTCAGGATGAAAACTAAAACAAGATGGAAACAATGTCGTCGAGATGCACTTATCATTTCTCACCATGGAGCAGGTGTCTCTTCATCGCCCATTTCTCCTTCTTCCATCCCGTCCTCTTTAACCTCAGAGCTCTGGGAGAAGACCAACAGATGCTCATGGTTACTTCTATTCTCATCAATCCTTTTAAATCAGAATAATAACGCAAATTTTTTTATTTAACTACTGAATGTGCTTTAATGAAATTAGTGCATGTGTGTACCTGCTGTCCCAGTGTACTCTCCTGCTCGTTCTTGTTAAACACCGTGATGTTCTCCAGGTTAAACTGACTCTGAAGATTCAGACCTGAAGAAGGGAAGAGGCAGGCGCTAAGAGTAAGAGTGAGAATAAGAGAATAATTTATTATAGTTCTTTTACACTAAAGTCAATGGAAAACTTTCACAAGAGAATCAGCTGTTGGTAAACAGTCACGCCTGTGTAGCTTCGTTCTCAGTGTCGCTGTCTCAAGTCCCTCACAAACTGGAACAGGTTTTCTTCTAGGATTGCTCAACCATCGCACCCTCAACCCTGACCAGATTCCTAATCCCTGCTGATTAAAACATCCACGCAACATGATGCTACCACCACCATGCTTCATGCCTTAGAGTCTCTAACATGTTTTCTGGCAAACTGCAAAAAAAAGGACTTAATTCCACTCATACATAAAGATAAAGTCCAGCTTATGGTTGTCCCATGAACCACAGGAGCTGTGGAGCTCTTCAGCTCCTTCAGAGGTTGTTTCTCCAACTAATCCCCTCATTACCCTGGCTTTTGGTGGACGGTCTCCTCTAGGCGGAGTCACCTTCGTGCCGTATTCTTTCCGTTTTTTAATAATAAATTTACCCGATTGTTGCTTTTCCAGAACTTGTTCTGATCTGCGCTTGGACTTCACCATGCCGCGTGTTCTCTAACAAACGCTGGGTTCTTCCAGGAGCAGGTGTGTATCACCTGAGATCACGTGACACTGATGACACACAGCTCCACTCCATTCAGCTAATCATGTCATTTTTTTTATTTTATTTATTTTTTTTTTGAGAATTCACACTAAGGATGTGTGAATATTTACGCAATCCGAAATGTTACATTTTTATTTGTAACTAATTTCATAAACTCTACTGATTTTTCCCCAACACTTCAATATTATGGGATGTTTTTTTGTGTAGATTCGTGATATAAAATCCCAGTGAAGTCCATTTCAGTTCCAGGATGTAACTCTACAAAACGAGGAAAAGTTGAAAGAAGGACTGGGAGATACGATACTCCAATATCCACATCATGATATACTTTTTTTTATTACAGTTTATATTTTTTATTCTGACATTTACATTTATTTATTTAGTGGACGCTTTTATCCAAATTTTAAAATGCATCAATGTTGAAATATTGTTCGTGAACCTCCATGTCGTGAAGCGTACGGTGTGTTGTAGAAAAGCCTTTGAGAATCGTGATGTAATCGTGTATTTTTTCGTTACGAATCGTTACCTGATTTCTCGGACAGAGGGAAGAGACGAGCGAGGAAAAGCTGAATCCTCCCACAGAACACTGTGTTCTGGGATTTGGAGAGTCTGCGTAGGAGATCTGCGAGCACACACACACACACACACACACACACACACACACACACACCTCGTTTCGTACATGTATACACCCTACACACAGTAGTCACCACATCAGTAACAGTGCAGCGTTTAATTTTACACTCAGCTCTTACCGTTACACATCCTCAACAAGTAGTTCTTCCCTGCTGAGTAGAAGGAACTCTGTGCACACACAAACCAACAAACACCACGTTAACCAGAAAATCAGCCTCCTCAGTGCGGCTACATCTCACACACACACACACGTGTACACACACACACGTATACACACGCACGCGCGGATTAGCACAAGCATGAACTCACAGATTTCCACGTGGAGACGTTCTCCTCGACAAACGAGAAGATTTGGTCACACTGATCCAGAGGGAGACAGTCGAGAACGTCACCGAGCAACAGGAACGGAGTGCTGGCTGAGCAGATACCTACACACACACACACACACACACACACACACACAATACACAACACACAATAAAACCTCATGATAATCGCTGTTTAAAGGCAAGCGTGTGAATGTACACATCAATATCTGTAGATAGTTTGCAATAGTTTGACTTTATAGTTCTGTGAAACAAGTTAGTTCCTGTAGTCACTTACGTTATAGCAGCTATAAACAGTCGTTCCCTCTCTCTTTAGGTTAATAAGACTATTAACTTATAAACTAATAAACTTCTCTGTCCTGAAGATGTCATAAAGTTACAGCTTCACGTCTGACTGTTACAAAGCGCTGACACTGGAGACTCCTTCCATCAGTGTTACATAAACATCTCCTGAATAAAATCTGTTTATTAGGTTTAGTTTATAAGGAGCGTGGACTGTACACGTCCCTGTGAATGAGCCGTTACTATAGAAACGATTACATATCAGAACGAGTGCATTAATATAAACCTGCGCTACTGTCAGAGCTGCTGTTCTAGAAAACTAATCAACACCTTCTGACCAATCAGAATGCAGGACTCAGTGTGATCTGTGTTTCTCTTCCTCTCTCTAAGGCGTGAGAAGTGCCGTGTATGTTCTCACCCTCAGTGACACCGCTGATGCTGATGGAGATGAGAGAGAGATGATCCTCCACATCTGCGTGCTTCACCTGCAGGAGAGAGAAAAATAAACGAACGAAAAACTTTATTAAACCTTCAGTATTCAAAATAAAGCAAATTACATCATAATCCTTCGTAACGCCAGTGAACATCTGGGGAAAATAAACACTGATTTATACTCATAATAGCGCACAATATATTGAAAGTTTTCAGGTGAAGCAGAAAGCAGAGGATGCTTTCTTTTCCTCCAAATAACATGAAACATGTATGTTGGTTGTCATTTCAGTTTTTAAATATATAAACATATATATAAATATAGTTTAAATTGATTTTACACACTTATAGAATTATCATTGAGCCATATATCACTTTATTTAACAAGTTATCGCAGATCGCATTTTCTTCAACAGCGTTCAGCTCTAGCTCATGATCAAAGAGCGAGAAAAACAGATAAAACTGACAATCTGTTCCTCCAGGACGCCGCGCAGGGACTGGTCCAGAGTGCTCTTCTTCTCCGTCTCACTGGGGGAAAAACGGAGAACAATATCATTCCTAATTCATATCCATACATGAAACAGTCTTACATTAAAACCACTCTGTAAGGGACTATGAAAACGTCTCCCTGTCTGATATAGAGAAGGGTTTTTAAGGGACCTAGGCGTAACATTTCAGAGTGTTTTTATTTGTAAACATCGACATACTTTCCAGGGAAATGGTTAAAAACGCTCATCAGTGGTTTGCAGGTTCGAGTGTCCAGCGCATTTCTGGTGGCAGCCTGCAGACACAAACATGTTCATTTATTCATCTCCAGCTGACTTCAGCGGACCAGGCATTTCCAAATCACTTCATTCCCCCAAACTGTGTATATGTTTAATGTTAAAACAGATGCAATAACAGAAATATGTTCAGTACAGGTGCATTAGAGGAATGAGAAACATTAAACTTTACACATTTTAAGCATTTAATAAACATTAATCATTTATAACACACACAATAACACTCTTATTCTTATGTTTAGCTCATCAGCTCGTTAACAAACCCAGTATTAATTTAAAAAGAAATAAAATCTGAGGTGTATTGAGACTTCTCTCTCTTGGCTCATGGTACTGTTGGAAATATAAATATTATATAAATAAATAAATAAATCTCACTGAGGTTAAACACACTGATCTTAAACTTCCAACATCAACACATAATTCATCTACAGTCTTTTTAAAAATAATAATAATAACAAACAACTCAAAAACAGTTCTTTATTCTTTTACCGTGAATTTATCTCTCGCTTCTATCAGATTGAACACAGCCGGCGCCATCTTTCCGCTCTCTTGTCGCCAAAGCGCCTTCGCTGTTTTACTTCCGGATGCTTGTTTTTTCACTTCCGGTTTATGTGTAGAAAAGAGAAAATGGCGCCGACCGACCAGCAGAGGCTGATGTAGAGCCGCAGAAACCTCACCGTGTTCAACATATTTTACTCTTTTTTAATTATTATTATTAAATTAATCCACAACACTGTTTTAGTGTGATTTTAAACCTTCAAGGATTCAAACTGTGTTGAATAATAAATGGTTTAATGTGTTTTAATGTCTGAGAAACGATAAAAAAAACACGAAAACAAACAAAACACTAAAAAGATTTGAGCATCTCTACAGCTTTGATTTCATAAAAAAGGAAGAATACGTTAATAAACACAAGCACATTGCATAAAGTACTGAGAATTTATAGAATTTTTAAAAAATAGTTTCTTAAGACTTTGAACACATTTAGAGTCCAGGAAACTTTAAAGGACAAAAGAAAATAGAAACAGAAGTACATCACATAAAACAAAGTATATAAGCATGCATCAGTAATTCAACAGTAATAACTATTATATTAATAACAATTCATCAGGTAAGAGTTATCCTAAAGAAATAAGTTCTGAGAGAAGATTTAAACACACTAAAAGCCTGGGCTTCTCTGAGAGCAGAAGAGATTTGGAGCAGAAGAAGAAAACGTCTCATCAACTGTAATATGCAAACGAGTCTGAGGAACAGTTAAAAGAGCAGAATGAATATTTTTTTTGATGAAGTGTAAAATCTCTCTCTCTCTCTCTCTCTCTCTCTCTCTCTCTCTCACCAAATGTCACACTTAATTTTGCCCACAGTGTGTTTAGGTGCCAGAGCAGGACTCACATTTGTTGTTGTCGTTTGAATTTTATACGCTTTATTCATGTAATACATTTTACTCAAGGCCACTTTACACACATCATCCAGACCATGGGGTAACGTGGTATGGAAAATCTCACCACTTATCCTACACAGGGTCCCAGGAGACTCAGGGCACCCACCCATCACAGGGAACAATCACACACACATTCATACAGACAATTTGGAAATGCCAATCAGTCTACAGCACATGGCTTTGGACTGGGGGAGGAAACCCCCAAAGCACTGGGAGAACACACAAACTCCATGCACACAGGAGGGATTTGAACCCCCAACCCCAGAGGTGTGAGGCAAACATGCTCACCTCTAAGCCATCGTGTCCCCATGAATAAGAATAAAATAAAAATAAAAATAAACACAACACAAAGTAAAAAACAAGAAAAAAATCAGCTTGTAACAAAACCTGGAACAAACATTGTTCTAGTTTATAAGGAGTAATAATGAAATGTAGTTTTGGAGGTTATAGCTTAAATGGAAGGAGGAGGGTTAGGAAAGGAGAATGAGAATGAGCATGCAGGCTTGAGGACTGCTGTATGATGAGCACTATAGTCTGGATAATATGATAACTTCTACACATTATTTAGTGCACTACATGGTTAAGTCATGCCTCTATAGAAGTGTGTCGTGTGTGTAGAAGTGTGTTGTGTGTTGTGCACTTATACATATGTAGTGCAGAGAGTTAAATCCCTTCTATTAGACATGTAGTGGACGAAACACAGTATTCATGTCATTCTAATGGCTGCTGCTCTGTGTTTGAGGTAGCAGAGTGCATGTGAGCATATAGTGCCTCAAACACAGAGCAGCAGCCATTAGATACTCTCTCTCTAT
>CM074948.1:976857-992786 GCA_037577455.1 Pangasius macronema | reverse complement strand
CTAAAGTGAACGACACTCTAAAGTTAATGACTCAATGACTCAAGCCACTGAAGAATCTACAAATTTTATCTCTAATTAAAATGTTCTCCAAAGACCAAACCATCGTTTTACTGAGATAAATTTTGAAAATCAGATTAACTCAAAACTGAACCAAGTATCTAGCAGGACTAGTGTCAGGCATGTGTGCTGATTTTTGTGCACGTTACGCGTCCAACCTGAGGTCATGGTTCTTTCATGGGAGCAAATTGACTCATTTGAATAACTCAGACGAGTCATTTGAAAAGAACTGATTCATTTGAATAACTCAGACGAGTCATTTGAAAAGAACTGATTCATTTGAATAACTCAGAGGAGTCATTTGACAAGAACTGATTCAGTTGGGAATCTTGCTATTGTACAGTAAATTTTTCATCCTGCCATGAAGTACTGAAATATAATTTTTCACTCCACAAACCTTTGAGAGTGTGTGTGTGTGTGTGTGTGTGTGAGCTGTTGCTGTATACAGGTACTTATGTAACCGATTAGCGTTAAGCTTCTCCGCATTCCTGCGGTGTGACCCCGCAGTGTACGGCTTAATGACCTGCTGAGAGCAGAGGCCGAGAGAGAGACGAGCCTGGCACACACATCATCCTGACAGCAGTTTCTTTAAGGGTTCCCAATATATTTTCCCTCCTTAATTGTTTTCTAACACACTCCATACATCAGTGTAATCTGGCTAACGGGAGGAACCCCTGAGAAAGTATTTGTATTATCTGTGATAAGCTGAAATGAATCACAGGAGAAGATCTGCTGCTTCATTCTGGTACATGATGTACGACTTTCAGGAATGAGGGCTGTGTCGAATTCACCCGAAATTCCCCGAGAGCATGGAGTTCCGCTTTAAATCAATAATTTACCAGATTCTTTTATTTATTTTTGTTTCAATTTCACACTCAAACTTATTGTAAGTAAGGAAGAAAACACTCTGACATCATGCTGCTGTAGGAAACTAATCCACGACAGGGTGGTGTAACGAAGCAGTTAATGTTCCCGCCTGGAAGTTGATTATTTTTCTTGAACAGCACGTCCCCAAGTGTTCTATTCCTCTTATACCACAGCAACTTATCAGCTATTACAATGATTAAAAAACAACATCATCAATGTATAGTTACAGGTAATGCTGTAGAAGTTAGTTCCTGTTGTCACTTGCGTTATAGCAGCTATAAACAGTCGTTCCCTCTCTTTCTTCTCTCTCTCTTGTAGTTAGTTGTAATAAGACAAAAAAACCCCGCAGCTTGTTACTCACGTTAACGAGAAACCGCAAATAAGCGTAAACTCTTTTGTCCTGAAGATGCTGCAAAACTTCACGTTACAGCTTCACCCCCGACACTGGAGACTCCTTCCATAAATGTTACATAAACACATTTCTCCTTACAGAAAAGTCAACGATTGTACACATTTTTTAATGTTTGTTATTAAAGGAGCGTGCGCCGCACACGTCCCAGTGAACAAGCCGTTACTATAGAAACGATAACGTATCAGAACGAGCGCATTAATATAAACCTGCGCTACTTTTATATAAAGTGAATCATCTGAACAGTCCTATAATGTTGGATAAAATCATCTGTAAAATGATGTCTGTGACTGAGGAGCTGAGGAGCTGAGGAGCTGTGAAGCTGTGAAGGGTTTGTTTGGTTTGGCTGAGAGTTCAGCCGGGTTCATCAACAAGATGTTTCACTTTTCATCCGAACCCTTCCACATAAACCCAGAAATCCTGCTGAATAACACTTCAGGAATGAGCACTCATTTCTTCTGTGAATCTGTGATTGATTTTATTCCCCTGAAGCTCTTTATGACTTCAGGCTGAGAGTGGAGGAACTTTAGGAACTTTAGAAGAGCTGACTGACCTTTAACCCCACGGCTATAAGAAGCTGCTCTCGTGGTACTAAAACATGACCCAGTGTGATTATTCCTAGTGAGTGATATTCAGCCAAAGTTCTGACCTTTTTGTTCCCTCTAATAGTTGATGTAATTAACCAATAACTATAAAAAATAAGATTTTGTCAATAATGAACATTTATATGATGTCACACCTCTACGATTGTTCTGTAGGCTGTGATAAACCATGGCATAAAACATGGCATTTGATTTAGGAGAAATCTGTTTTGGTGTTTTTGAGCAACACACAGCTGTAGCACCAGGAAGCTTTCGATTAACTTTCTAGCAGCAAACTTAAAAAACGCTCCAAAATATTTTCATCCTTACGCGTGAGGGTGGATCAGCTGGTGTTTCTGGAACAGAGGGGCCTCATTGTTTCCTCTGAGGGTTGAAGCTTCCTTTTGAGGAGTTCTCAATGTGACGGCTGCTCGGAAAAGCTGACCTTTTCCATCTTTATCAGCTTTCCAAAGCAGTGAGTCATCTGTTCCTTACGCGTTCCTCCTCGAGAAGGTACCGCGTGTTCCCTACTTATCAAAGTTCCCTTTAAATCTCACAGCAATGTAAGTAAAGTGTGCTTTAAAATCCCCCCATGGTGTGATTCTAAAAAAAATATTTTTTGTGTTCTTTTCTTTCTTTTTTTTCATTTTGGAAATATTGGACAGAGAGACAGACAATTACAGAGAAAAACAGACAGTAGAGTTTCAAATTTTAGAAGTAGCATTTTGCTTAACAAAACAAAAAGCTTTAAAATTTGAATCCTAGCCCCTTGGGCAGAACATCTGTGAGTTTCTGGAGGACTTGAGGGGGAGCAACAACATCCTTGCTGGGACCAGCAGGTGGAGCGATGACCGCCTCACTGAGATCATCAGATGCACTGACATCTTCAATGAGGTCAGCAGGTTGAGTGTTGACATCCTCTCTGGTGTCAGGAGGTGGGGGGATGATGTCCTCACCAGGATCAGAAGGTGGAGCAATGATGTCCTCACCAGGGTCAGGAGGTGGAGCAATGATGTCCTCACCAGGGTCAGGGGGTGGAGCAATGATGTCCTCACCAGGGTCAGAAGGTGGGGCGATGATGTCCTCACCAGGGTCAGGGGGTGGAGTGATGATGTCCTCACCAGGGTCAGAGGGTGGAGCAATGATGTCCTCACCAGGGTCAGGGGGTGGAGCGATGATGTCCTCACCAGGGTCAGAAGGTGGGGCGATGATGTCCTCACCAGGGTCAGGGGGTGGAGCGATGATGTCCTCACCAGGGTCAGGGGGTGGAGCGATGATGTCCTCACCAGGGTCAGAAGGTGGAGCGATGATGTCCTCACCAGGGTCAGGGGGTGGAGCGATGATGTCCTCACCAGGGTCAGATGGTGGAGCGATGATGTCCTCACCAGGGTCAGGGGGTGGAGCAATGATGTCCTCACCAGGGTCAGGGTTCACCAGGGCTGTTGCCCTCACCAGGGCTGTTGTCACCGTGTGACAAAATATCGCAGGGTCAGGATTGATCATGAAATGGAAACGGCCTGACATTCTTTTTTGTTGGTTTTGAGTAATGGCCCCTTAGTGAGGAAAATGAGGTGTGTGTGTGTGTGTGTGTGTGTGTGTGAGAGAGAGAGAGAGAGAGAGAGAGTGTGTGTGTGTGTGTGTGTGTGTGNTACACCATTCTGCACAGAAATCTCAAGGGTCTCTGCACTATAGGGTAATGTAGCACTGAGCTATTTATTGCTGTAGGACTGCTGTAGGATGTGGACGCAGCAGGCGTGGCACGTGACCGCACTGCTGCCTCGTGTACAATACAGCAGCGTGGGCCTGTGGGGGGCGTCCAGGGGGCCACGCCCAGCTCAGAGGGTTAAACCCTGTAATTCTGTCTGTTAAAATTGTGTTTCTCTTCGATATTGATTTAATTCATTTTCAATTGATATTTTCTCAAACTAGACGTTAATGAAATGACACTCCCTATTTCCTCCTCCCTACGAGCCAGACGTGCCTTATCTTTCCTCTATGTCCACTTTAGGCTGCACTTTAGGTGTTGGCGCTAGCCCTCACTGCAGTGCATTATGGGATTTCAGGTGTGTGCTGGATGTACCACACCATTCTTTCAGACATGAAACAGTTCCCTTACTAGTGCACTAGACGGTGAATACGGCGACAGTAATCCACAGCACACAGGGTCAATGTGAGTCTTCAACACAACCAAGAAACCAGGTATCGTGACTTGTCTTGTGATGTCATAGCAACTAAAACTAATGGATCATGATGTCATAGCAACTAAAATAAAGAATTATGATGTAATTACGGTACAGACAATAATGTAGTGTTATGTCTCACCAACAACAACAACAAAAAAACAACTAGCTGCTAAAATAAAGTAATGTGATGTCATAAATAAACCAATAATGTATTATGATGTCATAAGAAATATCATCATAATATTAAAATATTAAATAAAATAAAGCATTGTGATGTTATATCGCTGATATACATCACTAATGCTTGTGATTCATCACTGATGATAGATGATAAGCTAAAATTACGATATGATTTCACACATAATACTTATTTTTATTTTGGTTTTGCAGAGATTTGACTCCGTCCCGTAAGGGCACGTGTAAAGTCATTATTGTTAGCGTGTTTTATTAGCGTGAGCTTTGGCCCTGTGACCGACCCGAGGTCAACCGTTTGACGTGATGGGCTTTAACTGCTTTCCTTCCTCTTGGGCCCTAAATGCTGAGTGCCCTTTGAAGTTGCTGAATTTCCTTGGAGCTGAAACAATAGGGCTCATAGCCGGAAACTCTTAAAAGACAAAACGTTCACCTTAAATGTCTTCCTCGACCTTGGAGGGTCACAAGGTGGTGCCAGTTTTAGACGTTTTCATCCAGGAGCGCAGGGAAACGTGTTCTGCTGATCTCCTACGACTCTGGATTATGATTTATACGCTCAGATAAGAACTGCTTTATGAAATAACTCCTGTTCCGTGGAATAAGTCAATATTTATTGATTTGTCCTTTATTTTATGTGACCTTGAGTTTGAGAACATTGTTAAATAATTAATTAAAATGTATTTATATGTATACTTTTATATACATACATTATACATTTCCATTCACAATTTATTAACATATCTTTCTATTCATTATTTATTATTTATTTTTTATTTTGTGGGCAATAGGAATTACATCGCTGAGGTTGTTGTAGTCTCTAAAAGCTGATTTTTTTAAAGCTAAGATTAAAAATAATATAAAATTCAATACTAAGTTAAGTTTTGTTTTCTGTTAAATTAAAGCTCTAATTTGTTTCCTGTATTCAGGCAGTAGTGTTATTAAGGACATGAGATTTGACCTCATGTGACTTACAGTAATCACATCCATATTACAGATATACAGCCAGTAAGCAGTGTTCATGGACAGAGTGTTTATTTCTGCAACACATTTTAAAGAGTTTTACACACATACACAGACACTCCTAATAAAAAGCCCAAAATGAGCAGGAATGAAGCAGATGCACTCCTGAGAGCTCCTGGCCTCCACTCGCTGGCTTCCGTTCGCTGGAGTGAACCGTTCGTTTGGGGAAAAGCTAGAAACAGCTTTGGGTGTAAAACTTTTTCCAAAAATAGCATGTTTTTTTCTTAAAGGTTTAGTGATTATTTGATTATCTGCCGCACCTGATGCAGCCCATGAAGAGCCACGAGGCTTAAACATTTACAGCGATCAAAGGGAAAAGCTCTCGCATACTGACCTCCTTTATCTCTATTTATCTTTATCTGTTTCATTCTTGTTAATTTCCTGATTAGTGATTTTACGCTAAAACTACGACTGGTATTTGTAGCTATTCATGATTCCCTCCTCCTTGATAAAAGCCCCAGTTCTGGCTGAAGAAAAGCAGCCCTAAAGCATGATGCTGCCATCACCGTGCTTCACCGTGGGGATGGTGCTCTTCTGGTGATGTGCTTTTTTTTGGACCGAACATACCTTTTGGAATTATGGGATTATTTTACCTTTTGGAACTGGTCTCTTCAGACCAGAAGACATTTTGCCACATGGTTTGGGGTGATGTCATTGAGCTTGGATGTTGTTTTTTGTGAGCCTCCCTACTCCATAGCCCAGAAGTGAAGAAGTGAGAGACTGTTGTCAGAGAGTTATCAGTACGTGTCAGATGTTCCTGCTGCTCCTTTAATGTTGCCATTGGTCTCTTGGCAGCCTCCCTGGTAAATTTGTCTTATCATTTTATATACTTTGGAGGGATGCCCTGTTCTTGGTGACATCACTGCGGTGCTCCATTTTCTCCACTTGTTAATGATGGCTTTCACGGTGTTCCATGGTACATCTAATGTTTTGGAAATTCTTTTGTACCCCTCTCCTGATTGACTCCTTTCGACAAGTGAGATACCATGTACAGGATTTGTAAGCTCTTTGCAGACCATGGCTTCAGCAGTCAGGTGAAACCGAGAAGATGTGAAGAAAATCCTACAGAAAGCTGGTCTTTATTTGAGGTTCCTCAGAATAAGTTCATTGATGACAGCTGTATGATAATTACTTCATTTTTACATGTTGTACTTTCACATTGAGGGCGGGGAAAGTTCTAACTTGATTTATCTTGGTTTCATTTTTTTTTACATCACAAAAACCTGCCATTTTCAAGAGGGTGTGTAAACTTCGTATATCCATTGTATTTTGAAGACAAAGGAGATCAGAGATATAACTTGGTGCCAAGCCATGCGGAGATTGAAAAACAAATAACACAACCTTGAACTCTATTCTGTAGTTGACTGGAAGTCAGTCTGTTCAGTGCTGTTCAGAAGCCTGCATTGTGGAGATGGTTGGAGATGGTATAGAGTCCCATGTTTTATCCAAGTGAGCTGGTAAAGTAGTTGAGGGTTATGGACCTGACAGTTACACTTAGTCGCAACCTTAGCATTAATCTTCATCATATGAGTTTGTGAGGCCATGTTGCTCAACAACTTCCACTATTGGAGCATCCTCCTGAGGGTTTATTATTAAAACACAAAAGAACCGCTGTGCACTACAAAGCCGAGAGCACACGGTGATCATCAGCAAGAGCGAGCAGTAAACGACAGGATCTTCTCACCAACGGCGCCTCCTGGGATCACGCTCGCTCCTCTCATTGCAGACGTCAAGGGCCCTAGGTAGGAAGGAAGCTGTCCTGAAGCCACTTCCCTCCATTGTGTGCTCGTGTCCCAAACAAGCGTGAAGGAGTTTGTGGGCTCTGAGGTGGAGGAGTCTCAAGGTGAGCCCCTCGGACCAACGACGCAATTAGGGAATCAACTGGAGACGCTTCATGCGCAAGACAGTCGCCATCCCGGCATCACAGAGAATACGAGGAAAGGCGACCCCTTTCCTTTTAACCATGTGTTTCAAGATGAGAGTGTTTACGTATCAGTGCAAATGCTCTCAATTAGTTTGGAAAACAGTTTTCAAAAATTAAGGAACGTCCAAGAAGTGAAGTCGCATCCACTACACACTTCGTCAATGAAGTGGCAACTGCAGCAGAAACCATTACAGTCCATTAGAAAGAGCTCGAATGTTTATTTTTTTGGTTCCACTACACTCCTTCAGGTTTCCATGATGGCATCTAGGGCAAGACACTACAGGTAGAAGCAACAGTTTTGGTAACTGAAACAAAAAATGTACAATTTCTGTGGGATTTGTTAAGAAAAAACTCTTTAAATTGTTTTTCCGTAAATGCGCTGGCTCATCCTAATAAAGCCGTAAATGTGCGCTGGATTTGGAAAAAGCTTTCTCAGTTCACAATGACAGGAAGTGAGGTTAAATCAACATCTGTGCCCTACATCTTCCTTATTTCTCATTTCTTCTCACTCAGGTCACCAATAACACGACCTTTACTTCACAGAAATAAATATTTGCTTCCCAAAACACTGTCTCGAGTGTGTTTAATCGGGCAATCGGCACTGTGTGAAGCGGAACACTTACCTGTGAAGTGTTGGACAGGGATTTCTCATCTATACCACTTTACTGTTTCACTCCATTTACTTTTATTCATCATTTTCTTCCTCTCTCTTTCTTTTCCTTGTCCTCATTTCTTTCTATTAAAATTAAACAGTTACTTCCTATCACTTTTCAATTGCTCTTTTTCTTTCCTTCTTTCTTTCTTTTTTTAAATTCATAAGCAGAATGTATTTATTTATTTGTCTTTATTTATTTTAACTCATTCTCTTTTATGTCCATTTCTCCACTTTCCTGTTGCTCTTTTTCCTTCCTTCCTGAGACACAGCCACACTTATGTACACTGATAACCACACTCGTCTGACCTGATGATACACAACTGCACTCACACATTGATGTTACACAACTACACACATCAGCTCTGTCAGATTCAGTATCTAAATGAAACTAAAGGAAAGAGAATCTCTGAACATACTCACTCACCAAACACCTCTCATCTGGGAAGCACTTTCTCACTCTTATGTTCAGAGGATATCAGAAATTAAGTCCATATATATATATATACACACTCACAGAACACTTTATTAGGAACACCTATACACCTACTCATTCATGCAGTTATCTGATCAGCCGATGCTGATGCAGTGCAATGCGTAAAATCATGCAGATATGGCCAGAGCTTCGGCCAGCAGCCATCAGAACGGGGGAAGAACATGTGATCTCAGTGATTTTGACAGTGACATGAGTGTTAGTGCCAGACCGGCTGGTTTGAGTACTTCAATAACTGCTGATCTCCTGGGATTTTCACACACGACAGCCTCTAGTGTTTACTCAGAATGGTGTAATAAAGAAAAAACATCCAGTGAGCAGCGGGTCTGTGGGTAGAAAGGCTTTGTTGATGAGAGAGAACAACGAAGAACGGCCAGACTGGCTCGAGCTGACAGAAAGGCTACAGTAACTCAGATAACCACTCTGTACAAATGTGGTGAGCAGAAAACCATCTCAGAATGAACAACACGTCAAATCTTGAGGTGGATGCGCTTCAACAGCAGAAGATCACGTCAGGATCCAGAAAGCCGAAGCTGCAGTGGGCACATGCTCAGCAAAACTGGACAGGTGAAGACTGGAAAAACGTAGCCTGGTCTGATGAATCTTGATTTCTGCTGAGGAACACAGACGATTGGGTCAGAATTTGGCACAAACAGCATGAATCCTTGGGCCCGACCTGCCTCCAGGCTGGTGGAGGTGGTGTGACGTTGTGGGGAAGGTTTTCTAGCCACAAATTGGGCACATTAATACCAATCAATCATGGCCTGAATGCAGAATGAAGGCTGCTGGGTTTCGCTGCAGAAATAAGAAGCGAGTCGACAGTCAAAGTCTCCAGAAGAACTGCGGCTNTAAACACTCACTCTGGGGCATTTATTACTGTTTACTGCTCTTTATAGGGTTTATTAATGTAGAAATGTTTAATTTCATTATTGTTGAAGGCGTCTTTGCTCTACAGCGTTTCTTTACATGTGCCTAAGACTTTTACACACTACTGTAAATATATATATAATGTGTGTGTGTGTGTGTGCGTGTGTGTGTGTGTGTGTGTGTGTGTGTGTGTCTCTCTCTCTATATATGTGTTTATGGGTGTTTTCTGCTCAAGTGTGTCTTGGGTGTGTATCTGCACACCATGTGCCTGTGTGTGTGTGTGTGTGTGTGTGTGTGTGTGTGTGTGTGTGTGTGTGCCCAAAGCCATTGTGTGTGAGAGTAAATGGGCGTTGTGTGAGTGTATGTGAATGTGCAGTATCTGTAGGTTTGAAATCAGGAAATGCCCCATTATCCTCACGTCTCCAGGAATCCTGCTGCCAACGGGATCCTCCTGAACAATGGGCTACTGAATTTACACACAAATTCTCACACACACACACACACAGACACACACACGCACAGGCACACGGGTGAGCCGATACACACCCAAGACACACTCGAGCAGAAAACACCCATAAACACACAAATGCATACTCCAAACATGCGAATTATAACAGAATAGAACAGAAAGCAGTCACTGGATGACACACACATGAGACACACTCATGTCAAAATGTGTTAAAATTAACATCCTGGTTCTACTTAGTGCCCCTTATTATTCTTCTTTTTCCCCCAACCGCTTGTACAGACACACACTGAGACACACACGAGACCAAAATGTTCGTAACTACACATGAATAAAAGATACACACACATTTAAAACATGAACTCATAAACACAACGTGTTAAAGTTAACATAACATTGTTCTGAAAAACGCAGTATGGCGTACCACGAGGCTCTGCCTTAGACTTCGACACACACCTGAGACATAAACATCCATAATACACAGATACACACATTGAAAGTGTGTGTTAGCGAGCCTACAGCAGAACCTTGAGGGATGGAGTACGTGTTACTGTATCTGTATTAACGCTGATCAGTTAGTAACGTTCTCGTAGATGAAATCTAAACCAGGTGAAGATGTGCTGATCACACACACTTATACTCATCACTTACAGTACAAACAGTTCACGCTACTTGTTCATGTTTCACTTTCTTCCCGCTGCAGATGCTTTTATCTGACGCTGGCTCTCCAGCAGTCCTGGGATTTAACCTCCACTTGCCACTGTGCCAGTCGCTTTCTTCTTTATTATTATTATAATTTGTTCTTAGAAATATAAATAACATTGTGTGATTTGCAGAAAACGCGTAAACCGTTTTATTGTTTCTGTTTCTCCCACGCATCTGTGAGTTCTCTAAAGCGATGGAGCTCAGCAGGAGATTAAAGCAGCAGGAGACGTCTCTCAGCACCAGTCGGTGAGAAATTCCCAGAGGACGGGGGGTGCGGAGGGATGAAAGAAAAGAGAGCGAGAGAGATAAAGAAAGAGAGACTGCTATGCCAAAATGCAGAAAAGAGCTCTGCGTGAGTAACTTCAGGCACATTTACGCCAGAGGCACCAGGGCTGATTGAGGTTTCTGGTCCACAGAAAAAAAGTATTACATGTAGTGCAGGAACTAAAAAGGTTACTAATGTAGTGCAGGAACTAAAAAGGGTCCAGAAATTTCAACCCAGGAACTAAACTCAACCCTGGTTCCTCTGGTGAAAAGATACCTGAGAGAATTTTATTTCCATTTTTATTTCCATGAAAGTTGCTCTTGCGGATATATTTTCACCTGGAAACCTTCCTGCGACCTTTTTAGTTGCTGCATCAAAGATAATACTTTTCTGTGGAGGAGGAACTACATTCAGCCCTGGTTCCTCTGGTGAAAATGCACCTAGTCTTTCAGATATCTTTTCACCAAAGGAACCAGGGACAGTTGTAGTTCCTGGACTGAAGTTCCTGGAACATTTTTAGTTTCTGCTCCAAGGATAACATTTTTCTGTGGAACAGGAACTACAATCAGCCCTGGTTCTTCTGGTGAAAACACACATAAAGTTACTCTCTCAGGAACCTTTTCACCAGAAGAACTGTAGTTCCTGGACTGAAGTTCCTGGAAGTTTTTTATTCCTGCACCAACTACATTTCTGTGGACCAGGAACTACAAATGGCCCTGGTTCCTCTCATGAAAACGTACCTAAATTTACTCTCTCTGGTATCTTTACAACTGAGGAATCAGAGCTGATTGTAGTTCCGGAGCTGTTCCTGGAACTTTCTGAGTTCCTTCCCCAAGTACTTTTCTGTGGACGAGGAACTACAATCCTTATGGTGAAAACTCACCTAAATGACTCTCTCAGTATTTTTCCACTAGAGGCATCATGGTTGATTTTAGTTCCTGTGCTGAAGTTACTGAATCATTTTAGTCACTGCCCCAAAGATAATATTTTCTGTGTACCAGGAACTACAATTGGTATTGGTTCCTCTAGTGAAAATGCACCTAGATTAACTCTCATTATGTTTCACCAGAAGAAACAGGATTGATTTTAACTTCTGGGATGAAGTTCCTGCACCAAAGGTGATACATCTCAGTGGACCAGGAGCTACGATCAGTTCTGGCTGCTCTGGTGAAAACTCACCTAAAGTTAGTCTCTCAGGTATCTTTTCACCAGAGAAACATGAAATCAGAGACGTTTAACATTGAGCTATTTTGGTCTTTAAGTTCTTTAAGGGTTCATCGGATAATTAAGGGTCCTCAGCTTCTTAAAAAATGTTCTGCTTCACCAGAGAAACTGGTGAAATGTCTGTAGTTCCTCGGCTGAAGTTTCTAAACACTTTATGCTACAACTAAAGTGTTTAATTACTACAATTGGTTCCAATGATAGAGGCTTTATTTATTCAGAGAACCCGTTTTTCCCCATGAGTGTGTGTGTTAACTGGGTAATTACTGTACCTACTCCAAATTTAGCTACCTTGGTACAGTCTTTAAGTTCTTTACAGGTTCTTCGAGAGTTCTTGAAGGGTTCATCGGATAATTAAGGGTTCTCAGCTTCCTAAAAAATGTTCTACTTGGAACATCTGCTTGGATAGAGAAACGCTCTGCTGTGGGGTTCTACATCTTTAAGAAAGTTTAAGGGTTTCCTCAGAGGGACAACCGAAGTCCACTTAAGGGTTCTGTATTTTATGAGGGTGAATCCTGCAGTATCATTTATTCCTGAAGTTTATGAACACGTACACCTTAACTGTCTCATAATAATTACAAGAATGTAATTTTTTTTAAATCTATCTAAAGGAGGAATAATGAGAATGATCTCTGAGATAATTTGGGTGTCAGATGGATGAAACAGTGTGTGACTCAGAGCAGCAGGAGAGCCAGGAAACTTAATTCTATTCCTGACACCATGAGATAAAGTAACGACCTATAAAAGAGCTAAAAAAGATGTTTACGACTCTTCCTTTCCGACCGTCACTTCCTGCAGAGACAGAGACAGAGACGTTTGCGTTCATCAGTATCTTTTTTTTCTGTTTCTCCCCGAGGTCCATCTTTCACCTCGGGCAGGTGCTCTGCCAAGAAACGTCTTTTCAGCCGCTCTGTAAAACATCCAGCCTTGTTTTCATGTGGCTCTGGAGCTTCCTGTTTGCGGTCTGTCTCCAGGCAGACTGAATGGGACACGCGTTTACTCACGGAATAATAATCAGGACGGACGCTTTCCTGCCAAGCGCCGCTACAGTAAAACTTTTACTTTAGTACAGAGGCCTGGAGAGAGGAAACGAGCTGCACTCAGTGCTTCAGCTCACGTGCACGTGATCTCACCGAGGTACGTTTAACGTGATGCCTCGTCTGAGTACGGATGATTGTGTTCTTGATTACGTCTCAGTGTATAATGCAGCATTGATCTTTGGGTTACTGAGTGGCCCATAAACTACAGAAACGACATTTACGGCACAGCTTTATATTAATGCGCTCGTTCTAATGCGTTATTGTTTCTAGAGTACAGCGGGCACTGGACTATCCATATCAAATCCAACCATTTATCTATCTGTCCATCCATCCATCCGTCCATCCGTCCGTCCATCCAACCGTCTGTCTGTCTGTCTGTCTGTCCATGGGAAAGTCTTCTTTGTTTTTTCACGTTAACATGACAAAGTTTTTTTTTTGTCTTGTATTTTTTGTCTCTCTCTATCAGCCTGTCTCTCTCTCTCTCTCTCTCTCTCTCTCTCTCTCTCTCTCTCTCTCTATCAGCCTGTCTCTCTCTCTCTCTATCAGCCTGTCTCTCTCTCTCTCTATCAGCCTATCTCTCTCTCTATCAGCCTGACTCTCTCTCTCTATCAGCCTGTCTCTCTCTCTCTCTATCAGCCCATCTCTCTATCTGCCTATCTCTCTCTCTCTATCAGCCTGTCTCTCTCTCTTTATCAGCCTGTCTCTCTCTCTCTGTCAGCCTGTCTCTCTCTTTCTATCAGCCTGTCTCTCTCTCCCTGTCAGCCTGTCTCTCTCTCTCTATCTGCCTGTCTCTCTCTCTCTCTCTCTCTCTCTATCTACCTGTCTCTCTCTCTCTATCAGCCTGTCTCTCTCTCTATCTGCCTGTCTCTCTCTCTTTATCAGCCTGTCTCTCTCTCTATCTGCCTGTCTCTCTCTCTCTCTATCAGCCTGTCTCTCTCTCTATCAGCCTGTCTCTCTATCTGCCTGTCTCTCTCTCTATCAGCCTGTCTCTTTCTCTCTATCAGCCCATCTCTCTATCAGCCTCTCTCTCTCTCTCTATCAGCCCATCTCTCTATCAGCCTGTCTCTCTCTCTATCTGCCCATCTCTCTATCAGCCTGTCTCTCTCTCTCTATCTGCCTGTCTCTCTCTCTATCAGCCTGTCTCTCTATCTTTCTCTATCAGCCTGTCTCTCTCTCTTTATCAGCCCATCTCTCTATCTGCCTGTCTCTCTCTCTCTCTATCAGCCTGTCTCTCTCTCTTTATCAGCCCATCTCTCTATCTGCCTGTCTCTCTATCTGCCTGTCTCTCTCTCTCTATCAGCCTGTCTCTCTCTCTCTATCAGCCTGTCTCTCTCTCTCTATCAGACCATCTCTCTATCAGCCTGTCTCTCTCTCTATCAGACCATCTCTCTATCAGCCTGTCTCTCTCTCTATCAGCCCATCTCTCTCTCTATCAGCCTGTCTCTCTCTCTCTATCAGCCTGTCTCTCTCTCTCTCTATCTGCCTGTCTCTCTCTCTCTATCTGCCTGTCTCTCTCTCTCTATCAGCCCATCTCTCTATCTGCCTGTCTCTCTATCAGCACTCCACATAAACAGCTGTAACATTAAGACATCTATCTATCTATCTATCTATCTATCTATCTATCTATCTATCTATCTATCTATCTATCTATCTATCTATCTGTCTGTCTGTCTGTCTGTCTGTCTGTCTGTCTGTTGAGCTCTCTGTCTGTCTGTCTGTCTGTCTGTCTGTTGAGCTCTCTGCATGTCTGTCTGTCTGTCTGTCCATGGGAAAGTCTTCTTCGGTTTCTCGCTAACATGACAACGTTTTTTTTGTCTTATTAACTTCAAGACAGAGAAAGAAGAGAGGCAGGTGAGGGAACGACTGTTTATCGCTGCGACGTGAGAACAGGAACGAACTCATTTCACAACAATAAATCTTACTTAAATGGATAAAAAGTGAAAATCTATACATCATTTCCCCAAAGTAAAGATAAAGGAGTCTAATGGTTAAACACACACACACACACACACACACACACACACACACACACAAACACACACACACAAACAGCGTTTAATACTTACTTATCATATTAGTGATGTAATGTGCAGTGTGTGTGTGTGTGTGTGTGTGTGTGTGTGTGTATAAAACCATTAGAATCTTTACTTTAGGGAAATTATGTATAAATGTATGCAGCACATCACTTCACATCAGATACAATTATAAAAACCCACGTCTGACTAACAGCCTTCCTGGAATTGAGGTTTTATCTGTGTGTGTGTGTGTGTGTGTGTGTGTGTGTGTGTGTGTGTGTTCATGCTGAACCACCCACAGGAACATGATGAAAACTGCCGATGATGTGATATTATCTGTACAGAAGAGAACGACAGCCCTTTCATCCTCACTCTTTAATCTGTGTTAAAAGTGTGTGTGTGTGTGTGTGTGTGTGTGTGTGTGTGTGAGTGTGTGTGTGTGTGTGAGTGTGTGTGAGTGTGTGTGTGTGGAGAGTAAAACTGTCTATTCTATTCATGACTAAATGGCACATTTTAAAATTTTTACTCAAAGTGGAACAATGTTAAAAACAAACTCTCCTGAAACCCGACGGAAAAGATAGAAGACAAAAGGGAGGAAGGAGAGATGAATAAATAAATGAATAAATAAATAAATAAATAAATAAATAAATAAATAAATAAATAAATAACATTTTATTATCCTAGAAATAAACAAGGAAAAAATAAAGGAAGAAATATAAGATAATATAAATATAAGATAAGATACATAAGACAAAAAGGATTGTGATAGAAAAATGGAGAAATGATTGAGCAAACAAATAAACGAATGAATGAATGAACGAATGAATGAATTCATTATTAGAATATAAAGAAAGAAAGAAAGAAAGAAAGAAAGAAAGAAAGAAAGAAAGAAAACAGGCAGACAGAGACATACAAATGGAGAGACAGAATCATACAGACAGAGAGAGACAGACAGGCAGACAGATAGAGAGA
>CM074948.1:914024-929024 GCA_037577455.1 Pangasius macronema | reverse complement strand
TACTGAACACTCAGCACTGAACACTCAGGACTCAGCACTCAACACTGAACACTCAGGACTCAGCACTCAACACTGAACACTCAGCACTGAACACTCAGGACTCAGCACTCAACACTGAACACTCAACACTGAACACTCAGCACTGAACACTCAGGACTCAGCACTCAACACTGAACACTCAGGACTCAGCACTGAACACTGAACACTCAGGACTCAACACTGAACACTCAGGACTCAACACTCAACACTGAACACTCAGCACTGAACACTGAACACTCAACACTGTACATTGAACACTCAGGACTCAACACTGAACACTGAACACTCAGCACTGAACACTCAGGACTCAACACTGAACACTCAGCACTGAACACTGAACACTCAACACTGTACACTGAACACTCAGGACTCAACACTGAACACTCAGCACTGAACACTCAGGACTCAACACTGAACACTGAACACTCAGGACTCAGCACTGAACACTCAGGACTCAACACTGAACACTGAACAGTCAGCACTCAACACTGAACACTCAGCACTGAACGCTGAACACTGAACACTCAGCACTGAACACTCAGGACTCAACACTGAACACTCAGCACTGAACACTGAACACTCAACANCACTGAACACTGAACACTCAGCACCCTATACTCAACACTGAACATACAGCACTCGACACTCTGCACTCAACACTGAACATTGAACACTCAGCACTCGACACTGAACACTGAACACTCAGCACCCTATACTCAACACTGAACATACAGCACTCGACACTCTGCACTCAACACTGAACATTGAACACTCAGCACTCAGCACTGAACACTGAACACTCAGCACTGAACACTGAACACTCGACACTTGACACTGAACACTCGACACTCGACACTGATCACTCGACACTCGACACTGAACACTGAACACTCGACACTGAACACTCTACACTCAACCCTCGACACTGAACACGAACACTCAGCACTCAACACTAAACACTGAACACTCAGCATTCAACACTGAACACTCAGCACTTGACACTGAACATTGAACACTCAGCACTCGACACTGAACACTCAACACTGAACACTCGACACTGAACACTCAGCACTCAACACTGAACACTCAGCACTGAACACTCAACACTCAGAATCAGCCACATTAAATTAACAGCAGCAAAATGTCACAGACGAGAAAAAAAAACTTTGTTTTCCTTTCCATTGTGTCAGAACCTACAGCAGCACACGCAGCCAGCCGCGAATGCTCCATGCTGTTAAAGCCACACATCCAGAACACTGTGTGTGTGTGTGTGTGTGTGTGTGTGTGTGTGTGTGTGTGTGTGTGTGTGTGTGTGCGTGCGTACGTGCGTGTGTGTGTGCGCGTGTGTTTGTGTTATTGTGTTTTACTGCAGAACACAGCAGGAGTAGGAAAGTACAGAGAAACCGCACTTCAGTAAAAGTTCGGCTACTGTGTCAAAATAGTAATCAGTTAAGAGGTAGCAGTGTGAAGGCAGAAGTCCTTGTGAAGGTCAAAAAGTGCTGACATTTAAACATAATCCTGTGTTCAAGAGTAAAAACTGAATATTTTTAACAAGTTCATCATCCTCAATCATGCATATCTGTCTAGTTGCTAAGCAATCAGTCATAAAGAAAATATTATGCTAACCCAAACATGTAGAATTTAGCCTGCTGGTTAGCTAGTGTTTAATAACCCTTTTGCAATAAATGCTAAGGCACATTATCGATGAAAATAAAACTGAACAGCTAGCTAAATTAACAAGCTGATTTACAAAACATAACTGGCTAGCTAATAACAAACAGATTTTAAAAACTTCAGAGCATGAAGATCCGCTGTGGCGACCCCTAACACGAGCAGCCGAAAGAAGAAGAACAAGACTTAAAGGAAACATAATTCTACAGATCTGATGGTGAATTTTATCAGAAGATATTTCATATGAAAATGATCTCATAGCATTCGAGATTTGTAAAGAGTACTGTGGAGGTCCAGATGAAAACGTAAGCAGTGAAAAGAAAGCTGAGGTGTATTTAGGTATTCTCCCTGCTGGAATACAGTGCAGTCGTCTCATCGCCGTTCCGTAAGAGGAAGCGTGTAACAGGAAGTGACATCGTCGTGTTTAATGACTCTCGGCATTTTATATTTATTACAGCATGGATATTTAATGCTCAGCCTGTCACTGCTCTGTGCTGTTGAGTCAGCCGTGACACACTCCCCCACACTCACACACACACACACACACACACACACACACACACACACACACACACACACTGAACAGCACTGGCAGCTATCTTGGAAAGACAGGGAGAGATGGAGAGATGGAAAGAGAGAGAGAGAGAGAGAGATATATGATGTTTATTTGGAGAAGGTGGTGACTGTAGCACATTATTACTTCCATTTGACATTGAGCTGTTTACCACACACACACACACACACACACACACACACACACACACACACACACACACACACTCCACTGTGTCCTTAGTTTCTCCTTTTTTTGTGCAGCAGGATTATCCGTCTCTTCACATCAGATGGAATCGAATTTGCTGCTGCTCCTAGTGAGTGAGCTAATCAGTACGACGAAAGTAAATATTCGCCTGAGCATCTCATCACCTAAACTAACACTGAGCTTACAGAACAAAGCTGACAAATTCCGATAAGCGACAGAAAAGAAAACAGCGATGAAAAAAAAACCTTTTCAGCGACATCTTTCAGGAGATGCTTTACTTTAGACGACTGAAGTGATGAGCTACATCATCATCGTCTTTCATCACTTCACCTGTCTTTCTGTATTTCCCTCTGTCTATCTGCAGCGGATGTCAAAAGTCTACACCCCCTTGTTATCGCATTCAATCTCATGTTCAAACGTAATTATCATACAGATGTCATCAGTGATGTGATTCTGATGACCCTCAAATAAAGATCAGATGTTTCTGTACGAGTTTCTTCACGTCTTCTTGCTTTCATCTGACTGCTGAAGCTCAAGAGCTTACAAAGCCTGTACAGGATCTCATTGTGGAAAGATATCNGGAGAGGGCTGTGTGCAGGAGATCCGCTCGCTCTCTGATAGATCTGGAGCAGTTTTGTGAGGAAGAGTGGAATAAAACGACCAAGATGTGCCGAGTGTGTAGACTCTCACCCAAAACCACCGAGTGCTGAATTACAAGCAAAAGCTGCTTTAACAAAGTGCTAGTTAAGGGGTGTACATACTTATGCAGCCAGGTTATTGTATATTTCTTCATTCTTTTTTCCCCTTAAATTGTTTTATTTGTTTTTCACTTGAAAAATCCATCCATCCATCCATCCATCCATCCATCCATCCATCCATCCATCCATCTTCCTGTGTTAGTGAGGTGTTTAAGGTTTTGGTGCTCCATCCTGGCTCAGTTTTTCCTTTCACTTCCTCTTAGCTCTTACCTGGAGAGAGTTTCGTGCCGTTAGTTAATCTGTCTTTCTTTAATCGGTTATTTCTCTTGTGTTTAATTCTTTACTTTTATTCCTCTGTTGCTGTATTTCGTCGCTGTGTGCATTTAGCTGCGGTTCGGATGCTCGTTGTGTTTTGCACGTGCTCTGTAAGTACCGGTGGCTCGACCGGCGATGTCGGTGGTGGTGTTATTGATGTTGTGGAGCTGTTGCTGTGTGTTTGTGATGACAGTGACAGACTTGATCCCCGCCTTTCCCTCTGAACTGAAAGCAGAATGGATTTTCACTTCTCTCTGTTTCCTCAAATATCCCTTCCTGGAAATTCCGTGTGAACAGCGGGGTGACGGTCAGACGCAGGTTTAGCTGTAAGGTAGGATAAGGCAGGGATTTGGCGAAGGCTCACGTTAGGATCCAGAGACGGAGATTATGATAAATTCGACCTTTTCGGTCGCAGGTTGACACGTTCGCCGGTAATTGGATGCTTCTCGCCGTGCGGGAGGTGTGAGGTGCCGCGAGCGGATCGATAACGGTGAGGGCGAGATTGTTATAGAGCTTGATTCCTCAGAAAGAAAATTGGGTTCTTAGAAGGAAATTAGGTCCTTTAGCTGCAAAACGTGAGTGCTTTAGTGACCACTCAGGACACACACACACACACACACACACACACACACACACTTATGAATGCAGAAACACAACCTTCCACTTCTGCAGATTTTTTTCTTTTGCTATCAAATGTATTATGATGAAACACAAAATAAAAAGACTGATATGATGATAAATGAAAGAGAAGATGGTGAGTGTTGAAATAAATCAGAGTATTAAACAAAATGGCTTCCACACCCATTATTCAGCTGCACATAGAATAGCACTTGATCCAGCGCAGACTATTATTTTACATGTTTCTTATACAGCGTCTCGAGCTCTGACAGTTACTCATGTACAAAACTTACTGAAGCCACGAGACACTAAATCGTGGTGATGAAATGGTAGTGTGTGTGTGGCATGTAGGAGACTTTTACATTTTTTTAATTCACTATGATGTTTTTGCTCAATCTGCTCATACCGAACATCCTGTAAACTCTACACCTGCACACTGTAATGATTTATAATCCCTAACAAGATGTTTCTTTCTCATGTCATCATATTATTTACCACGATGTCATCTTTCTTCTCTTTCTTTTCTTTGTTTTATAGCTGAGGATGAGGAGGAAAACTGGGATTGTGTGATCTTGAGGGAAATAAAATGACACATAGGCTAGGTGTAACGTTTCGTTAAAGACTGCGGCACTGAAGCACGACGTCTGATCTGCAACCTGTTTTCCGTGTTCTCCTGCAGGTATTCCGTGTCCGATCATCGTTGCATGGGCCGTCGGGAAGCTGTACAACGAAAACGAACAGTGAGTGCTCCTCTGTTCTTCAGTTCTTCAGCGGATAATCCGATCGTTATGAGGAGCGCTAAATGCTTTTTTGCTCCAGACTGAGCTCTTGTACTTTCAGCAGGGAAGAACGAAAGAATTCAGTAGAGCTGTGCGTTAGCGTAGACACGGAACAGGAAGTCGTCGATTTGCTCCTTTGTACCGAGAGCACTGAATTGTGTATTAACTCGAGGTCATGTGACCATCTTACATCACATCTCTGCACTATGGTCGCTAGCTGGAACCTGACGGTTTGTTTTATTATTTAGGTTTCTGTTAGAGTTCCTCTTTTACTGATGACTTTCCTCATTATATGTTACATGATATCCTCAGTAAACTGTTAACTACATGTTTGTGTTTTTGTTAGCTATTGTTAGCTAAGTTAGCTTGCATGCTAACATGTGATTGAGGTAGTTAACATTAGATTTAGGAAAAAAAAAGTTTGCTGTTGAAAAAAGAATGTGATGTTTTATAGAAGGGTTGCAAAGTTGGCTAGCTTAAAGTCAGAGGTTTAGCTAGCTAATGTTAGCCTGGGCACACAATATTCTTCTTTTATTTAAGAAAAATAATTAAAGAATGTAATTTTCAACCAAGCTGTGAGTTCACATGATCAGCCCGTCAGTCTATAAGTGATAACTCCGATAAAGAAAGATGGTTCAAGGACAATGAGCCACTTTAGCGACGCTGCAGTGCGTCTGCCATGTTGGAAAGGTCGGCTTCGTTCCTGTGATGCTGCGCTCGCCTCGAGCTCGTAACATTTTAGTTTCACTGAACGCTGTTACCTTAACACATTCACCCCAAAACGATATCCGGAATGTTCCACACATGTCACATGATCAACAGGAAGTCGCATCATTGAAAGAAGAAAAGCAAGAAATGTTCTGTCATGATGTTTTTTTTTTATTTTCTTTATAAGTGTGATATTGACTGATGAGGTCACAGTTATAGACTGAAATTAGATTAAATTATAAGTTTTTTATTTCTTGATGTCCTCATGACATTAGCATGGACGCTAATTAACCACATCTACGCTAATAAAACTCAACCATGTAGCTAATGTAAGGTTTGTTTTAGCGGTGCAGCTAGGCTTCCTTCCACACGATGTGGAAAAACGATTCATTTCCAGTGTTACGGAGCTGAAGTGCCATTTCCCCCCCCTCCCTTTATTGCAGGTTTTATTTTTATAAACATGTGTTTGGTTTTAAATAGTCTGACCTCTGACTTGCTTTATTTTTATCCTTTTCAAGGTGCTGGTTTGGAAAAGAACCCGGGAAATACATAGACTACATTTATCAGGGTCCTGTGATTGTTGTTCTGCTGGTGAGTAGCGCGGCGCATTTCATTAGGAATGATTATGATGATGAAATTTGCATTGAACAGGGCCGTTACTTTCTCCTGAAGCTGCCAGCTGCTGCTAATGCGCCGTAATTACGCCGAACGCGCGGTTGTGCGTGAGCGCTCGGGCCTCGGCGTGATTACGCGGCTCGGTTTGTTCCAGACCCACATTAACGCTCGCCCTTGAACTCGACAGCGTCTATAGATCTGACTTTCATCCTGTGTTTGTACTTTGATCTTTTTTTTACTTTAAGACACAGACTAAGAGGGAGATGAAGTCGTGTCTCGGTATAAAGTGTCTAATCATGAGGACGCGAGTCTCACACTGTCTACAGAAACACACTGATCACGCAGCCATTACAGCTGAAGCACTAACACATCTGCTAGAAAACAACAACTGAAATGAATGAAAAAGTGCGAATGTAAAACAACTTTAATAAACAGATCTTTAATAAACTTTAATAAACGAAGACATTTTCTTCTGAGTAGCTGAAAAGAAACTATAATGTAATGAATTTAAAGAATTTTACATTTTGGTCATGTTTAGCACGTCACGTCACGTGTCCCTGTAAAGCTCGTTTCTGACGTGTGTGTGTAAACCTTATAATCCACACTGACTAGATTACAAACACATTGTGTATTCGTTTAATTGTTTTTCTTTCTTTCTTTTTTTTATTATTATTTTTTAAATTCAGAACCAAAAATATCTAGAGGAGCTGCGTTCATGACATGTGACATATTCAGCCGTGTCCATAATCACGGTCTTACAGAGGAATTTCCCAAAATGTTGATTATTGTTGGATTTATGTTTGATTCTACTCTGAAAAATTGGCATTAAATTATGTATGATTTCCTGATTAAAAACGAAATGAAAGATTTCAGAATAAACTGTTGAGTAAAAGTCTTTCTCTGGATCGTTTCCTCAGAGTTGAATAAATATCGTCATGTGAACAAAGTCAAAAGGCTCGAATTTGGATATTAAGTATGCAGATGTATGAGTTTAATGACATTGAGCCTTATTTGCATAAATACCGGTGTAAAGAGTGACCGCATTCATCTGCACCGTCTCGCATCACTCAAACACCCAAACACTCAAACACTCAAACACCCAAACACCCACTCAAACACCCAAACACTCAAACACTCAAACACTCACTCAAACACCCAAACACTCAAACACTCAAACACTCACTCAAACACTCAAACACCCAAACACCCAAACACTCAAACACTCACTCAAACACCCAAACACTCAAACACCCAAACACTCAAACACCCAAACACTCAAACACTCACCCAAACACCCAAACACTCAAACACTCACCTAAACACTCAAACACCCAAACACCCAAACACCCAAACACTCAAACACTCACCCAAACACTCAAACACCCAAACACTCAAACACCCAAAACACTCAAACACTCACTCAAACACCCAAACACTCACTGACTCAAACACCCAAACACTCACTCAAACACCCAAACACTCACTGTCTCAAACACCCAAACACTCACTGACTCAAACACCCAAACACTCACTCAAACACCCAAACACTCACTCACTCAAACACCCAAACACTCAAACATCCAAACACTCAAACACCCAAACACTCACTCAAACACCCAAACACTCAAACACCCAAACACCCAAACACTCAAACACTCAAACACCCAAACACTCAAACACTCACTCAAACACCCCAACACTCAAACACCCAAACACTCAAACACTCACTCAAACACTCAAACACTCAAACACTCACTCAAACACCCAAACACTCAAACACTCACTCAAACACCCCAACACTCAAACACTCACTCAAACACCCCAACACTCAAACACTCAAACACTCAAACACCCAAACACTCAAACACTCACTCAAACACCCCAACACTCAAACACCCAAACACTCNAAACATCCAAACACCCAAACATCTAAACACCCAAACATCTAAACATCTAAATATCCAAAAAGGCTCAGATTTGCATCAAGTCCTGTCACACGGTCAGTGTTTCAATCTGACAACCATCCAAAAAGTGAGTCAAAAGCAGCGGATTAAATGAATCAGATGTGAGCACCTCACTGAGAAAAGGCTAACCACAGATGAAGGCGTGTGCTAGTTAACTGGCGCACGCTCGTTTCCACGCTAACCGGGAGCTTTAATTGGTGCTGCGTTTAGAATCTTTTAAAAAGAAAATCCACAACAAATGATTCAGAGCCCAAATGATTCAGAGCCCAAATGATTCAGAGCCCAAATGATTCAGAATCAGAGTCGGAATCAAACGAGTCGTTCGGATAAAAAACAAACGTGAGACTCGTGGGAATAACAGCTGGCACTTTTTTTGTGACGTTGACATTTTTTTATCTGAAATACGCTGAAATCACTGGAAAATTCCCAAAGTTCCAAAATTTAATACGAAGCAAATAAACAGAAATAAAAAGAAAAAAGATTTTTAAAAATAGCGAATAAATAATAAATAATAGCAACAAAAACTAAATAGGAACAAGAGGCGAAAACTGCGTGTGAAAGATTTTCTGTGTGTGTGTGTGTGTGTGTGTGTGTGTGTGTGTGTGTGTGTGTGAGCGTGTGTGAAGACTTGCCAGCTGTGTGTCCCGCGTTTGGACTTTATTCTCTCAGCGTTGCCTTGACGCCGGTTGCCGTGGAATCCGACGGAGCGAAAAAAAAATGGATACTCAAGGGCAAGTTGTTTTAATTTTCTAAAGAGTTTGTCTTCTGAACCCTCGCTGAGAGGGAAACAGTAGTGTAAATGTTCTACACAGAACCTTTAAGGGAACCTCTAGAGGAACGTTTAGAGGAACCGACCCTGAAGAGCGCTTCAGTGCGACGTTAAGAGGCGAGAAAAGTCGGAGTGAAGATCAGTTAGAATTCACAGTGTGTGTTTAGTCTTTTGTGGGCCTCATAATGACAGGACAGGGTTTGCCAGGAGTGTTTTTATTTTGGACAATGACTCAAATAAGACTTAATTAGTTTGTTTGTTTGTTTGTTTGTTTGTTTTAAGAGACCGAATATTTCCTTTAGTTCCTGAGGCCAGTCCTCACAAAGGCATTAACACTGACGATGGAAAATGATTTAAACTGTGTAATAAAAGTTTTTAAATAAATTAAATGAATTTTAAAAGTTTAAAAGTTAAAGTTAAAAAAAGAAAGCAGGAAAAGTAATCTAAAACTCACACGTGACCGTTTAATCTGCTTAATTTAGTTAATTACTTTAGTCTCAAGTTCCGTAATGCTACGAAAAATAGATAACTTCGAGAGGGAGAAGAGAGGCTGGTGAGGGAAAGACGGATGTTTTAATTGTAAAAAAAAATGAGAAAGAAAATATAATAAAAATAAAGTTAAATAAATAAAATAAAAACTTGACAGTCTAAGCTAGAAATGGATCAGACTTCATAAATATTAATGTAAATAAATAAATAAATAAATAAATAAATAATTTAGCTAGACTCTAAACACGACATTAAGCGGGACAGACGTGTCAGTTTGTAACGGAATGATTTAATACGTAATAAATGAATATTGTTATATAGAATGTGTGCAATTTCACACACACGCAGACGGCCACTGTCTAAATATTCACAATATTTAATCTTTATAACGAAATAAGGAATTAATTTCCTTAATTTATTCCTTAATGTAATTAATAATTTAACGTTGATTGTAACACTGCGGGTGGATGAAGCTGTCAGCGTTGTGTCTGTGTGTGTGTGTGTGTGTGTGTGTGTGTGTGTGTGTGTGTGTGTGTGTGTAAATTAAATCTGTATAAATAGCTGTACCTCATTAAAACACCTGAGAGAGAAGAGTGTTTAATAAAGGACAGCATGTTGCTTTGATTTAATCGACAAACGCATCAGTCAAAGAAGAGGCTCCGCCCACCAAGTCATTAATATGCATCCGGAGGCTTTTTGTGGGAAGCGGATCGATGATTTATTCCCCGTCAGGGCCGAGGAAATTGTTCCGATATAGACGTTTGTGAGTAAAAAGTGAAAAGTGTTGAGGGCGGCTTTTCTTCTTCGCTGACCTTTTACTGTAAAATCAATACTAGGATTAAATCAGAACACAAGCTCTAAGATCAGAACATGAGCAGGAATGTTCCCAAATAAACCTGTAAGAGAAGCCACTGCGCGATAAAGTACAGCACAGCTGCACAGTCAGAGTCCAGATGTTTACCAAACACTCGACATCTAAACCGAACAGAGTCCAGCTGTTTACCAAACACTCGACATCTAAACCGATCAGAATCCAGCTGTTTACCAAACACTCGACATCTAAACCAATCAGAATCCAGCTGTTTACCAAACACTCGACATCTAAACCGATCAGAGTCCAGCTGTTTACCAAACACTCGACATCTAAACCGATCAGAGTCCAGCTGTTTACCAAACACTCAAAATCCTAACCTGAGTCCAGATGTTTACCAAACACTCGAAATCTAAACCGATCAGAGTCCAGCTGTTTACCAAACACTCGAAATCTAAACCGATCAGAGTCCAGCTGTTTACCAAACATTCGAAATCTAAACCGATCAGAATCCAGCTGTTTACCAAACACTCGACATCTAAACCGATCAGAATCCAGCTGTTTACCAAACACTCGACATCTAAACCGATCAGAGTCCAGCTGTTTACCAAACACTCGAAATCTAAACCGATCAGAGTCCAGCTGTTTACCAAACACTCGAAATCTAAACCGATCAAAGTCCAGCTGTTTACCAAACACTCGAAATCTAAACCGATCAGAGTCCAGCTGTTTACCAAACATTCGAAATCTAAACCGATCAGAATCCAGCTGTTTACCAAACACTCGACATCTAAACCGATCAGAATCCAGCTGTTTACCAAACACTCGACATCTAAACCGATCAGAGTCCAGCTGTTTACCAAACACTCGACATCTAAACCGATCAGAGTCCAGCTGTTTAACAAACACTCGTAATCTAAGCCGATCAGAGTCCAGCTGTTTACCAAACACTCGACATCTAAACCGATCAGAATCCAGCTGTTTACCAAACACTCGAAATCTAAACCAATCAGAGTCCAGATGTTTACCAAACACTCATAATCCTAACCTGAGTCCAGATGTTTACCAAACACTGTAATCCAATCAGAATCCAGCTGTTTACCAAACCAAAGGGAAATTCCTTTAACATTTTAATGAGATTATTGTGAAAAATATCTTTCTTTCTTTTTAAAATTCGTTTTTATTGCACTGGAGGATCATTTTGCCTGTTTCACGTCTTTCTATCTAGAAAGAAACAGAATTATCCTCCTGAAGAATAAAGGTAAAGTCACGGCCTGCGTCATTGAGGCGAAGTGTGGCGTCGTAGCGACTAATAAAATGACGTCGTCTTAGAGTGTGTGCGACAAATAAACTAACTGAGCAGATGAAAATGTTAACATGGTACTCCACAGTGCTTCGCTTTAGCATTTCATCATAACTAGCTATAATTCGAACTCTTACGCTTTGTTAAAAAAAGATCGTAAAAACGTTACCAATGCGAAGTGAAACAGAGTAAGTGCACGATGGATTACTGCGATTAGTTAATGATCAAAGAAGTCGAGGTGTAAAATCGTCCAACAAGCTGCGAGACAGCGCTACTGGGTAATGACGCAAACTACCGGCTTGTTTTAATGTGACGCTGATCGTACCTGCTAGCGTGGACTCTTCCCTCGTTGGCCAGACGGACGAGCGTTCATTTAAATCCGCGTTGCGTTTTTGTCGGATAACGAAGCGTCCTCGCGAAGAGACGGAGGCACAAATCCGAAGGGCGAGAAATGCGAGGAGTTCACTTCCTGTCAGCGAGCCAAACCCAGGAGTTACGACTAGCTATGAATTATTAGCGTGAGGCAAACAGCATGAGGGATCTCGCAGGGAGAACCCGGAACGCCACGATGACACGTAGAACACACACACACACACACACACACACACACACACACACACACACACACACACTCTGCGTATATTTCATCAAACATTTATACGTATAAGTGTTAATTGGGAGCGCTTAACGTGGGGTCGAAGTGAAAGTGCTGTGTGTCTGAGAGGGAGTGTGTGTGAGTGTGTGTGTGTGTGTGTGTGTGTGTGTGTGTGTGTGTGTGTGTGTGTGTGTGTGTTTGTGTGTGTAAAAACCAGTCCACTTAGCCGGATCAGCAGAAGGATTCATAACAGATGGATGCTCCTTCAGGGAAGTACAAATTGAATTTACCACTCCAATCGATAAATAATAAATTATTCCTGTCTGTCTGTGTGTGAATGTGTGTGTGTGTGAATGTGTGTGTGTGTGTCTGTGTGTGTGTGAATGTGTGTGTGTGTCTGTGTGTGTGTGAATGTGTGTGTGTGTAAGTGTGTGTGTGTGTGTGTGAGAATGTGTGTGATGTAAAAGGCAGCCAGAATGACCCCTAACTACCTTTCAAACACACACACACACACACACACACACACACACACACACACACACACACAGAGTCAGTGACACACCGTGTGCGTGACGATTTTAAAATGAAAGGTGTGTGAAATGGTTCTTTCAGCTAAAGAAATAAACCGTTAAATCGCGTGTGGTGAAAAATTCCGATCGGCTGAATCCGTCACTCAGGTGCGATTCCTGATGGAAAAGGGGCGGAGTTTTCAGTCTATTACGCATCAGCGTTTGTCTGTCAGCCGAATATAACGCTAGCTAGCTAGAACTCGCATCACATGACCTGATGACACGCCACTCACATCACTGAAGAAAAAAACACTTATGATAAATATTGTAAACATCGCTGTGTAAAAGTTTAGGCCCCCTCGCTTATTGTCTAGATTTTTATAGATAAATAGCTAGTTAGTTAATCAGTCAGTCAATTAGTCAGTCATTTAGGTAGTTAGTTAGCCACTGAGTTAGATAGTCAGGTAGATAGTCAGGTAGATAGTTAGTCAGATAGTTAATCATTCAGTGAGTTAGTCAGTCACGTAGATAGTTAGTCAGTCAGATAGTTAGTTGGTCAGTCATTTTGATAGTCAGTCACTTAGATAGCTAGTTAGTTAATTAGTCAGTTAGTTAGTTAATTAGTCAGTCACTTAGCTACTCAGTCAGTCAGTCAGTTAGTCAGTTAGTTAGTTAGATGGGTGGGTGGTTAGTCAGTTAGTTAGTTGTCTAATATTAACCCAAGGGGTCATCACTGATGCAGCTGAATGTAACTAGGTACATTTTAAGTTAGATAGTCTCAGTCTGTAAAATACATTTACAGCAAAGGCTGAGAAACATAACAGCATCTAATACATCTCTCAGTTTCAGGTTAGAGAAAGAGAGAAAGAACGAAAGAAAGAGAGAGAGAGAAAGAGAGAAAGAGAGAGAGAGAGAAAGAGAGAAAGAACGAAAGAGAGAGAGAGAGAGAGAGAGAGAGATTAGTTTATTGTGCGTTGCAGTGGAATTCGCTGGGTGTGAGCGCTTGGTAATTACTGCTGTAGGCCGGAGCTGGGCTGTCAGTCGTGAGTGAAGTGTGGATTTAAGGGAATCTGATCGAGTGGCCGGTGATCAGGTTACCGAGCGCATCGGACGCCGTTAATTCCGTAAGCGCCGTTTGTAAAGCGTGATGTGGCCTGCAGCAGGCCTCTCTCTCTGAGCAGAGTCTCGGAGTCTAGTTTGGTGTCTGCTCGCGGCCCGGACGCAGACGCGGCTCCCAATTCGCTTTCGCTGGAAAAGAAACGACAGAAAATTTAACCTTCTCCACTAAACACTTATTTACACTTATAAGGAAGACATTCCCTCTTTCGTTCTCTCTCCCTCGCTCTCTTTCTTTCTCTCTCCCTCGCTCTCTGTCTTTCTCTGTCTTTCTCTCTCACTCTCTCTAAATCTAACATTTGTATTCACAGTAACTCATTACATTCTGTGTGGGTGTGCGTGTGTGTGTGTGTGTGTGTGTGTTTGTGTGGGTGTGCGTGCGTGCGTGTGTGTGTTTGTGTGTGTGTGCGTGTGTTTGTGTGTGTGCGTGCGGGTGTGTGTGTGTGTGTGTGTGTGTGGCCTCCAGACCTTTTGGATTTGGGTCAAAGGGAAATTCAACACGAGCTGTAAATCATCACAAACTGAACACGACGGAGGAACGTACGTCTGATTACCCCGTCAGCTCACATCGCTTATCTCACACACACACACACACACACACACACACGCTTCACTTTACAACAAACAAACAATGCTAATTCAGTGTCTCTGAATCACTTCAGGTCATAAATAAAACACATCAGAAAAATTATTCTGTTCAAATGCTAATTATTAATGAAGACTCTACAATGCTAGTTAGTTAGTTAGTTAGTTAGTTAGCACGACTGTTTGTGTATTATCTTTTTTTTTATTAAAGATTAAAACTAAATTAAAATAAATGATGAAATTCACCAAAAAATGCTAATAACAGAAGAAAGTTTGTAAGAATTAGCTAAGCGTATTAGCAACATTACTGCTAGCGATGAAAATAAAAAAAAATAAATAGACAAGTTTAAATATGTTAAATTGTATATAAATGTTCTATTGACATTTAATTAAAGTATTATTTACTAATTTTATCTCAATGTCGTTTATGCTAATGAGTTAGCGTGCTTATTAGCCACGTTGTCATGTCTATACTTCAGCAGAAACTCCGTCTCCTGATCAGAACTTGGCACTTAAACGCTGAGCAGGAAGTGAAGCGGTTAGTTGCCATGGTGATTAGCAACGTTAGCATCATACATATGGCTAAAGTAATTCTAAGTGAATCAGAGTTAATAATTTATTACCTAAAAGAACAATAATATTCTTTAAAGTGCTTC
>CM074948.1:909024-911524 GCA_037577455.1 Pangasius macronema | reverse complement strand
TACACACATTATTTCATAGTGATGTGAATAACTTTATAAAGGGACAGGATGTTCTCATAGCCGACATTTAAGATGATACACACTCACTCACTCACTCACTCACTCACACACTCATTCACTCACACACACACTCACACATTCACACACACTCACACATTCACACACACACATTCACACACACACACTTGTTATTTTGGGTGCTAACCTTTATCAGCTGTCATCGCCTTCAGCAGCGGAATCCGTCAGCGTTTCCACGCTAATGCTTGCTACATGTAACACACATCGCAATGACAACATCACCCTGCGCCAGTCAGGTGATCAGCACAGCATACACGTGACATCACCATAACATCATCAACGCGCGACGAACCCAGACCTTTTTACAACGTACACAATGACATCATTATTTACTGTTTTTTTAGCTCTGGGTTTACAAATATTTTCAAATGTGTAATTAGTTTTATTTCTATGTAATTCGATTTAAATGATTTAACTTTAAATTATTTTAGAAAATGTCATTTTAATTAATTATATATATATATATTCTTAAAGTTTATAGAGACTGAAAACACTTTCTACAAGATTCTACATTCTAGTCGACTCTTATTGAGTGTTAATTTAATTAAAATGTAAATAAATTCTTTTTCATATTTTTATTTCTCGGACGTGGTTAGAGGATTTTAATCGAAAGTTATGATTATATTGTTGTGTGAAACCTTTAGTCTAGAAGTGTAATGTTTAAGCATTTTAAGCATTTTTTTAATCTTTTAAGATGACATAAGAACACATAAGAAATGAAATTAAAATGAAATAAACCGTGATTAATCTGCTTAATGAGGTGGAGTTGAGTTGCCTGAACAGAGGCATGTGAGTGGAGGCGCGTGAAGAGAGGCGCGTGAAGAGAGGCGCGTGAGCGGAGGCACGTGAAGAGAGGCACGTGAGCGGAGGCGCGTGAAGAGGGGCGCGTGAGCGGAGGCACGTGAAAAGGGGCGCGTGAAGAGAGGCGCGTGAAGAGAGGCGCGTGAGCGGAGGCGCGTGAACGGAGGCGCGTGAGGGGAGGAACGTGAGCGGAGGAGCGTGAGGGGAGGCGCGTGAGCGGAGGAGCGTGAGCGGAGGCGCGTGAGCGGAGGAGCGTGAGGGGAGGCGCGTGAGGGGAGGCGCGTGAGCGGAGGCGCGTGAGCGGAGGAGCGTGAGGGGAGGCGCGTGAGGGGAGGAGCGTGAGNCTCATCGACTCGTCCCCTACCCGACGCTCTTCCGATCTGGCGCGTGAGGGGAGGAGCGTGAAGGGAGGAGCGTGAGGGGAGGAGCGTGAGGGGAGGCGCGTGAGGGGAGGAGCGTGAACGGAGGCGCGTGAGGGGAGGCACGTGAGGGGAGGAGCGTGAGGGGAGGCGCGTGAGCGGAGGCGCGTGAAGGGAGGCGCGTGAGGGGAGGCGCGTGAGGGGAGGCGCGTGAGGGGAGGCGCGTGAGGGGAGGCGCGTGAGGGGAGGAGCGTGAGGGGAGGCGCGTGAGGGGAGGAGCGTGAGGGGAGGCGCGTGAAGGGAGGCGCGTGAACGGAGGCGCGTGAAGAGAGGAGCGTGAGGGGAGGCGCGTGAAGGGAGGAGCGTGAGGGGAGGCGCGTGAGGGGAGGAGCGTGAGGGGAGGCGCGTGAGCGGAGGCGCGTGAAGGGAGGCGCGTGAACGGAGGCGCGTGAAGAGAGGAGCGTGAGGGGAGGCGCGTGAGGGGAGGCGCGTGAGTGGAGGAGCGTGAAGAGAGGCGCGTGAGGGGAGGCGCGTGACGGGAGGCGTGTTTGCAGGGTGTGAAGTGAGCGCGATGTACACAGAGTGCAGATGAAGTGATCTTTGCTGTAGTGAACGTGGCGGTGGATCTGAGAGCTAATTGGACGTTTCCTCGTTAAGGGCCACGGTGCAGGCGTGAGGCGATTAGTGAACGCGGCGCTGTGAGAGAGGATGAGAGCGCTCACGCGTTTCATGCTAGAGAGGCGGAGCGACTCGTTTACCATCTGCTCCAACATCTGTCCAGAAGCAGGCCGGATTTCCGCACAGCGCCGAGGTGAGGACGAGGACGAGGACGAGGACGAGGATGAATTAAAAACTATTTACAGCACTAATTAAAAAAAAGCCGAGGCAGGTGCTGACCTGCCTGCGTCCGAGTCATGCAGCGAAAGTCCTGCAAATACGCAAACGCAGGCGAGTGTCCACGTACGCTGTATAGTGAACAGGGCGCGCGGTTTGGGACGCGCCCACATTAGTGTCCACGTACGCTGTATAGTGAACAGGGTGTGCGGTTTGGGACGCGCCCACATTAGAGTGCACGTACGCTGTATAATGAACAGGGCGCGCGGTTTGGGACGCGCCCACATTAGAGTGCACGTACGCTGTATAGTGAGCGGGGCGTGCGGTTTGGGACGCGCCCACATTAGAGTCCACGTACGCTGTATAGTGAACAGGGCGCGCGGTTTGGGACGCGCCCACATTAGAGTCCACGTACGCTGTAAGGTGAA
>CM074948.1:841048-853442 GCA_037577455.1 Pangasius macronema | reverse complement strand
TAACTAGGCCTGTTCTGAGACTATGTGCTATGCTGCAAGAAATGAGAGCAGCACCTTCCCAAGTGGGATGGACACTGTCCCACCCTAAAAGGCCAGTTTTGCCCTCAAAAATAGTCTAATTATCTATATCAAACAAACCATATCTATGCTTGTTTTGAAGCTAGAGCCACTAATAGAGGCACCCTTACTTATACTAGCATTCCTGCTAACACAATAGAAATGTGCTGAGAGTCTCTGAGAGACTCATCAAAGACCTCATCTGCTTCTCTCTAGCCAGCATGCTAGACCCACTCCAGTTCACTTACTGATGCAAGATATCCATGGATGATGCCATCTCCTTGACATCTTGACATGGGACAGGGGGAACTACATGTAATTGATTACAGTTCAGCCTTCAACACTACTCTATAGTCCCCCTCAGGCTTTTGGTAATCTCAGGGAGGTTGGCATTCTGCCCCTTACTCTGCCTTTGGGTTCTAGACTTTTAACTGGTTGGCTACATGTGGTGAAAGTCGGTGGCTTCACCCCCAACACCCTCACCCATAATGCTGGAGCTCCCCAAGGGTATGTTTTGAGTCCTCTGCTGTACTCTCTACACAAATTACTGTGTAGCCACACACAAATCCAACACCATGGTGAAGTTTGCAGATTACAACTGTAGTGGTAGCCCTGATCACCAAGAATGATGAGAATGAAGACTGATGAAGTGAAGAGACTGTCCCAGCATTGCCTGGCCAACAACCTGTTCCTTAACACCAACAAGTCTAAGAAACTGGTTGTAGACTATAGAAGGAAACAATGGAGGACATACACAGCTGTTATGATGAACAGGACCCCAATGAGGCCCTGTCATGGACTCTGCACACTCCTACTACAATACGGAAGGCGAGACAGCATCTTTACCATCTCTGTCAGCAGAGGAAGTTCAACATCTCCTCAGCGATCCAGAAGTCCTTCTACACTGCTAGAGAGTATCTTCACTAGTAACATCACCACCTGGTACAGGAACTGCAGTGTAGAGGACAGCAAAGCCCTGCAGAAGGTGATGAGGTCTGCTGATAGCACTGCCCAGTCTACAATACATCTGCACCAGGTGCAGAACCACGGTGGGAAAGATCTTAAAGGATTCCACACACCCCAACAATGGACTGTTTCAATGACTGCGGTCCGGTAAGCATTGAGGGCGTGAAAAAGGAGGTGTATCTAGATCTATATAATGCATGTTGTGTACGTGTTACATCATAACAGCAGACAATACCAGAAGCTGATTACAGGTCTTGGCTGTAAATAAATGTAATAAGTTATTAGCTTCAACTAAGCTCATTATAATACTTGAATAAACTTTTGTAAATTACATGAGCATATGTCCTCTGTTGAACAGCAAATGAAATATTTATTGAATTTTTGTATAGTCAAGTGAGCCTGATAAACAACACGTATCATTTTCGAAATTTAAACCATGTTCATATTTTAATCTAGCCATGGGGGTCACAGTCCAGTGACTTCTGTGCCGGTCCCAAGCCTGGATAAATAGAGAGGGTTGCGTNTGCAGAAGATAGGGATAGGTGGAGAGTGATGATTCGCTGTGGCGACCCCTGAAGGGAAAAGCCAAAAGAAGAAGAAACCCTGTTCATATTTTGTAAGCAAAGGCATTTGTGGCTTTATCCATTCAGCATCATAGACAAGGGAAGCTAAGGTACATTAGAGAAAGTTGGTTTGTTGCTGACAGCAAGTTATTAAGGGTGCTATAAGATACAAAATAGGTGAATAGGAAACACATTATGAAATGCAACACAATTCATTTTTGTTGATCTTGAAGCTGTAGACACCATGCTTTTTTTCTGACAGACATTTAATTTGCCATTGCAATAGTTAGAATCTACTGGTGATTACAGATACAATTGTCAATTGTTCTAAGATTTGTCCATCACATGCCTGCTATCTGACTGGCATTATATCCTAACCTCACCCTTCATCTCTCAGATGGTAAGGTCTCAAATTGGCTCCATGTTGCCATTTGAAGCTGTTGGCATTTTGGCCTGGTTTCAAGGGTGGATCCCCGTAACCCTAATCCAGGCACCAGACACTTGGTATTTTTGTACATTTCATGGGGTCTTTAGGATCGCCCTTTGTCTATCCTTTCCCCTTAAACCAGTTTACCAAGCCTGGCCTTACTGGCAGACTTTAGCACTTGATGACATAGCACTGAGGGTCACACAAGCCCCTTCACCATGCCAAGATTGATCCAGAAAGAGATTCAGCATGTTAATTTTAAAAAATCCTTCAAATTAAATGAAAGAGCAATTAAATCCCAAGTTAAGTGGAGTGACAAGTGAAAAAAAAATTCCCTTCAACCAGGGAAAATTGAAGATGACGCACGAGAGGAAGAGGAAAATCGTAGACGAGATGAAGTGCAGCGGCGTCAGGCCCAGCTTGAACGCGAAAGAAGAATTGAGGAACAGATTAGAAGAGAAAGCGAGCTCGCTGCTAAGAAGCTTGAACGAGCCACAGAGACACTGAAGCAGAAACAGAGGCTGAGAGGCCATGAGTTCCACCACCAAACTCATATAATGCAACAGACAGGAAACACTGAAATTGAAAGAAATGAGGTAAAGATTTTTTTTTAATCATAAGCAATTTCAAATGCCATTAGAGGTTTACAGGTCTTGTTCTAAGTTAAAAAATTATAGCCTAAATATATAAATGTTATGCTTCAGCTGATGGCTGTTATTTAAAATATTTTTTTTTCATAAAGGTTGCAGAGGTAGAGAAGAAATTCATGGAACTCTTGTTTAAATATCAAATTGTTGAGGATGAAGACTCAGAGGAGACATTAGCAGACAGAATGAAAACTCTGCAAAATGAGTTAATGGTGGAGTACTGTAAGAAACACAACCTGTCCAGTAGCTGTGTGTTTTCTTTCGACACTGCAGTTGGTTATGAGACTCTGCCTCTACATGATAGACTGACAGTACTTGAGGCAGTAATGCATTTAGTTTTAGAGGAGAACAAGGACGAGCACACACATAAACATGACCGAGACTTCCTCTTGGATGTGCTTGAACTGTTGCAAGATGATCATCCATCACTTGCGTTTAATCTTTTACAGAGCCTTCTTCAAACTGATATGCAACTGTCTGCACAGAGTAAAGAAATTCTGTGTCAGATTGCATTCAACAACACGTGGAAACTACCAGAAATAACAGATTTCATGCGTTACATTTTCAGGAAAGACAAAGAACAAGTGCAGTCGATACTTCACATTGCACAGACCTACAAGCTGGAGTATGGGAATGTCTTACCTGCTTTGGATTCACCTGATCCCCTCAGATGGTTAAAAAGCTATGCTGACAAGGAGAGACACAAAAATGCTGTTACTATTATCAGTGAAATGCGCAAAGCAAACTACCCTGAGAATGTCCTGATAATACTCGAGGATGTTCTGGAGTATCTGGAAATGGAGCTTCCAAAACACAAAACAGCTGATCTCAGTGAAAACAAAATCCATAATATAAAGAAAATGGTTAAACAACTGGATTTTAACAACCCAGACAGACATGTCCTGAAAAGTGTACTAGTGGAAATGTCAGTCGCGGTAAAAATAAGCTCTGCTGTCACTATTCAAAGGGGTAAAAAGGAAATAGTCATTGAAGGATATCTTCCCAGATTAACTCAACTTGCAACCTTGGTTGTTTTCCTGCTTCCGAAATCAGAAACTAATACAGGTTGTCTCCTTGAAATTGGGACTGGTGAAGGGAAATCTTGTATCTTAGCCATGCTTGCTGCAATCCATGCCATTCGTGGTGTAAAGGTGGACATTGTGACGAGCTCCCCGGTCCTCGCCTGTCGTGATTTAGAGGAATGGAGCGGACTGTACAACATGTTTGGCATAACGTCATCTTCCGTTCCTCCAATGATGAATGATGTCTCATCTGAAAAACAAGATGAACTGACTCAGGAGGCATACAAACAACAAATAATTTACAGTACTGTTGGGACTTTTGCAGCAGATACACTGAAACAAGAGTTTGAGAAGAAAACAACTCGAGGAGACAGGAGGTTTGAGCTGGTGATTGTGGACGAGGTTGACTACATGACCTTGGATAATGGAGTTCAAATAACATTTCTGTCCCATGAGGCCAGTGGCCTCCAGCATTTGGAGCAAGTCCTTGCAGGAATCTGGGCCATGGTATCTGCATGTCGACCCATTGAGATAGAAGGAACTGGAGAGACCATGTGGGCAACAAGAGTCCAGAATTTTCACACATCTGCACTAATAGCAATGATTGGTTCAGATAAAACTGATACATTTTCACCACTGGAAATTTTGTTGCCAGGCACCGAATTAGGCTTTTACTCAGAGGAAGATTTTGAAAATTTGCAGGCCTCTATTAATGACCAAGGAGAAAAGCAACATGTTGCTATGGAAAATGAGGCATGGAAGACCATCATGGCCAAAACTGGAATAGAACAACAGTATGACCTACTCACTGTTCTTGAGATGGGGATGGAGCACAAGGTGGCATTTAACTGTTATGTCTATCAGTCAGAAACTAGAAAAGCTGTTCGGTTTGGAGAGCAAAAGACAAAAACTGACCAAAACATCAACATGTTGCTATGCAAGAATGGAAAAGCTTGTGAGATCCTGTCTGAAAATTTGCTTGTTGAAGCCACTGTTAGAGAGTTGAAATCCAAGATTAAATATTCTAAACAATGCAGTTCAAAAGAAGAAAAACACAATCTCGTAGTTCCTTCTTTCTTAGAGAAATACCTGGAAAATCAGCTTCCAGTGTTTGTTGAGAATGCACTGAAGGCCATTCAGATGACCAAAGGCAGAGAGTACATGATCGAGAGATCTCTTAGTGCTCAGGGAATAGATGTTAGTGAAGAAGATCAACACATGTACCATGCAATAATTCCAGTGGACTTTCAGGCCAGTGGAATGTTGGAGAAAAGAAAACGGTGGGGTGATGGACTACAACAATTTCTGGAGATGAAGCATCAGTTATCTTTATCGTCATTATCAAATGTTACGAACTACATGTCAAATTCAAATTTCTTTAAAAGATATATTCATGGGAAAGGAATATTTGGTGTTTCTGGAACACTGGGAGGAGATGCAGACAAAGGTTTCCTGGCAAGGCATTACAAAACAGACAGCTACGTCATACCGGCTCATCAGCGTCAAAAGGTTACTGAGCTTCCTGCAGTCCAGGTGAAGGGAGGTACCGAACAATGGATCCAAACTCTTTGTGCCACGGTCTCAAAAGTCTCTAACAGAGGACAGGTGGTGTTAGTCGTGTGTGAGGACGTCAACACAGCAAATGAGCTCAATGACAAAATTAGAGCAGAAACCAAACATTCAGTTACCATGTACACGATGAGTGAGAGCCACAACATTGAGAACCAGGAGTTCAACAAGGGACAGATCATTATTACCACTAACCTTGGAGGACGTGGGACAGACATTAAGGTTACAGAGGAGGTTAATCGCTGCGGTGGTCTCTTTGTGTTACTCACGTACTTTCCCAATAACCGAAGAGTCGAGAAACAGGTTTTTGGACGAACAGGTCGAAAAGGCACACCAGGAATGGTCCAGCTAATACTGAACCATGATCGTCTAGCCATGGCCTACCGAGGCCATTCTATTGAAGTCATGAGGGAACTCAGAGAAGAGTATGAGGTCAATCGAATAAAAGATATGGAGAAGGAGAAACTAGCTGAAATTGAAATGAAGGAAGAGCTGTTCTCCACATTTTGTCAGTTCCTTAGTGACTTTGACAAGCACTATAGTACAGAAGAGAAGATAGACCTCTTTGAAGTGAAAATAAAAGATGTCCCTCGTTACTTTGAGTCCTTCCACAGTAAGATGGACTATCACCCAGCACTGAATGCTTTGAAGGAATCATGGGGTATATGGCTGATACTTTACACAGAACAGATTACCATAGAGAATGATCTCACTGAATTGAAAGAAGACCTCATCCATCACTTGCATGATACAAGTGACAAACTTTTACAAGGTCAGAGTGAAAACGGTTATGATCACATCCAGCAGGCTTTAGGAAGAACTGCCTTGCACTTTCAAAACAAAATCAAATGTGACTATGGAGCGAAATCTTACTGGAAAAAAGCCTCTGAGTCAGACAACTACTACAGAGCTGCTGCACTGTATAACCAGGCCTACATTACCATTAACATGGCCAAAGAGGGTTATACAAGTGAGGCACGTTCCTTACTCGAGGAGGCAGAGAAGGCCATAGATGTTTACATATCAGAAACAAGCAACATAATGAGCTTCTGTTCCTTGTCAGTTACTCAAGATTTTGAACCACACCATAGTGGCAGCTGTAACTTCCAAATACAAATGCAGGCAAGAATGAACATATTTAATTCATGGAAGCAAAATATCAAAAAAATACTTGACATGCTTGGATCAGGCAAAGGAGAGTTCAAAACTGTGGACTTGACACTTTACAGCTTATCAGCTAAGAAGGATTTTGTGTCTTCTAGTGAAATCAACCTCTTTCATAATTATGGGCTTGCAGTTGTGTTTGAAGTGAAGAAAAAGCCCCAATTCTCATTTGATGCCCTGATTTGTTGTTTTCTTGGTCTGGTTCAGGTTGTAGCAGGAGTTCTGATATGTGGCCTGACAGCTGGTTCCATGTCCTCATTTGGTCTTGGTTTGATCTCTGAAGGTGTGTCTGACATGATCAGTGGAGTCATGGGTATGATAAATGGCACGTTTGATTGGGCATCATGGGCGATATCTAAGGCAATTAGTATAGGAATTTCTTTAGCCTGTGGGGGATTCAGTGTTCTCAAAAGATCATTCTCCTCCGTGAAAAATGCTGCAAGTAATATTTTCAATGGCACCAAATCCCTAAAAAGTGTTGGCTGTAGTGCCCTCCGGTCAAGAAAAAACCTGTTCATTTCAATGTGTAAATCAGTCAAATCATGTGTATCATCAGTAAGTGTAAAGAACATCACACTGAATGTGGGCAAACTGAATTTAAAACATGCATCTAAGTATGCTGTTCAGGAATTGGCAATTCAAGGGGTAAACATTGCTCTGAATGCAGGCATTGATGCTGCTGTCCAAAAGACCTTCCAACAAGGATTTCGACATACTTTCAAGAAGTCTATCTGTTCGGCATTGCACCAAAATAAACAGTTTGTCCGAGTGCTCACAGATTTCATTAGCTTACAAATTCCAAAGGCTGCCTTGGAGAAAAGATCTAGTTCTTATAGGATTAGCAGAAACTTAGAGGAGGAAATGAAGGAATTTGTGGTTAGTAACACAAGTAATGTTATCAAAGATCTCATGGTAAACTGTAAAAAAATACATCAGGTGATTACCATGCTCTCAAGGGTATGGGACATATCAGCAGAGTTTGTTGCACACAAACCTCATGCCTGTATCAATAAGCTTCTAACTACTGCAAGCATATCTGTCACCATTTATGAAATGTATTCCTCCATTCCTACTAAAGAGACCATTGACAATAATTTTGTTGCTGCATTTTTGAAGTCCATGGGTGAGGAACCAATAATTGAGATAGATGACAGAGATGGAAGGGACAAACTGGAAGATGTGGAACGTCTTAAAGATGAACTCATTGACTTAGTTTCTGAAGTTCTTTCCCAAACCATGGTGGAGAGTTTTTCTGGTTTTGCCACAATTTTAACAAAAACATTCACTCAAAACCTGAACTCTGTTAGTGGAAAAGTAGTTGGTAATTTGCTGGGAAGGCATGAAACCCAAAATTTCTTTGTCAGTCAGCAGCATTATTATGATCTGGAATCAGCCACTGAATGCAAGGAAAGGTCTTTGACTGAAGAAGAACTAAAACTGGTCACATGCTACGCGAAAGATATAGCTGATGAACAAAAGCCAGCAACAGCCTTAGAGGTTCATGTCCTCACAAAGAGTAACTTGCTGGAAGGAAAGGGAATTTGTATAACTGTAGTAGATGAACAAGGAAAAACTCTAACAGAAGAGACTTACCCAGGAACTGATCCAGCAGCTGGTGCTATCAAACTCGCACTGACAAAATCCCCTCTGACTTCTCCAGAGTGAGTTAAATTTTTATACAGTGTAAATCAGTATCCAGGCATTTTCTGTATTCGTGCACTTCTGGACATTATTGTTTATTGTGTTTTACAGAGAAAGAGGAATATGGAGTAAACTGAAAGACAGGGTTACGGGTAAAGACAGGCCACAGAGTGGCCACATTGATATTATACGCCCTGATGGCTCTCGGGAAACTGTCAACTCCTCAAATCAGAACTGTCTTTTTCATGCCGTCATTCAAGCAACAACTAATGACCCAAATGATGTTTTGCAACAAAAAGCCACAGAACTCCGCAGCAAAGTCAGTGAGGAGGTAAGCAATTATTAAGTAACAATGCTCTATGGAAAGAATAGTGTACATCCCCCATTGGTACATACTGTACCCTCACTGCCCAAATCAGGCTAGGGAGCTATCTGGCCTGCAGTAGGTAGTAATGGAGTGTGAGGACCACCCGCTTGACCAGACTATCCTTTTCTATTGCTCTGTACTTACTCTCCCTCACTGAGAGCTTCCAACTGACATACAGCATCGGGTGTTCCTCCCACTCCACCACCTGGAACAAAATAGCTCCCAGCCCTCCCATGCATCAGTCTGTAGAACAAAAGGGAGAGAAAAGTCAGAAGAAAGCAACAATGGGCCCTTACCCTAAACCGCTTTACCAGACAAAAAGCCTACTCACATGGCTCCGTCCATTAGACAGGATCTGGGGCTCCCTTTGTTGTGAGGTCAGTCAGCAGGCTCATGACATCTGAAAAATTAGATACAAACTTCTAATAATAGCCAGCCAGCCCCAGGAAATGCCCCATCTTTTTGGTATTGGCTCTCAGGCAGGTTGCAATCAATGCTGTCTTATCAATTTGCCCAAATACATATGTCCACCTGTCCAGTTGCACACTTCTTTAGATGTGCTGACTCCCGCCTGTCACAATAATCTCAGGATAACTCTTAGATGCTGTAAATACCACTTCCAATCATTGATGATGATGTTGATGATGATGATGATCATGATGTAATCTAAATAGGCAGCAGTATGCGCATTGTGCAAGCAGAGTATTCTGTCCATGAGACTTTATTTATTGGGATATTGGAGTCAAGGGAATCTGCTAATACAGGAATGTCCAATCTTATCCATGAAGGGCCAGTGTGGGTGCAGGTTTTCATTCCAATCAAGTAGGAGCCACACTTGATTCCACACATTTAATCAGCTGACCTTGGCTTTCAATAAACTAAAACACTTAGTGTGTTCTGTGCTAATACCCCTTGTTTAAATCCATTGTCAAATTAAAGTGAGTCATGCCTAACCATTCAAGCAGTTCATCAATGCATGTATTTGATGCATTGGGTATGCATCAAATTTAGACACCATGTTGACTTTTCTAAAGTATGTACAAAAAGAGACTGATCTGCCAGCCTTGGGCACCAAGACCCCAGGGCTGCTTCAGTCACTGTGGGACTCCTTGATTAATCCCATGTCAAGCGTAGCACAAGTCAGAGATTTCCCCTTGCAACCAGTCTGCCTATGCTCTATGGGACTGTCAGAGGTGGTCTCTACAGGGGGCCAGGGTGAATTGGGCCACACCTTTTAGATTTATCTCAGATCCCATCTCCTCCCTCTTGGAAACCACCATCTCCATAGCCACAAGAACCACATCTCTCCATGGTTTCAGGAGATGGAGGTGGTATATTTGAAATACATTGCCTCTATCCATTCACCTGACATCATAGTCAACTTTTACGCCTTGCCTTGTGACCTCAAAAGGCCCTTGACACTTCTTGAATAATTTTAAGCTTGACATTTTTAGGTAATCTATAATGATTGAGTGCTCTCAGGTCCAGAACATACTGAATTTTGTTTTTGCTGTTAGAAGGTCCCTCCTCCCAATTTTCCCTAATGATGTCTGATGCCACGAGGCTTGCACCCACATAATAGTTCAAATGGGGAAAACACATGAAGGCTTGTGGGATCATTTGTACTACAGACAATGGGGGTTTGAGCCACTTATCCCAATTCTGAACATCATCATAAATGAACTTATGAATCATATTTTTGTGTTATATAGTGTTTGTTTAAACATTTTGACCAGTCCATATTTGCTGATGGAAAATACTGGTACAAATCAATTTAATCCCTCGTACAGTTTGCGAAGAGTGTGTGACCTAAAGGATGTGCCTTGGTCAGTCAGGCTTTCTTTTGGGATCCTGACTCAGGAAATTACTCAAATGAATGCATCCGCAACACTGCAGGCTGAGATGTTATGAAGCTGGCTTCCGGGTATCACATCACGTAGTACACTAAAACCAATGGAAAGCAATGCCTTCATGCAGTCCATTCAAATAGCCCAATGACTTCCATTCCAATTCTTTTGAAGTAGACCTTGATTAAGGGAATAGGATGCAATGGCTCCTCCACAGCCAATGCTATGCACATTCCACACCATGCCTATGCACATCCCACTCCTACAGGACCCATCCACAAACATTTCTCATACAAACACCTGAAACCATTGGCAATTTTCTCAAGGACTAGTGGATGAGTGAGGCAAGGACTAAGCACCACCTGTACTTTATGCTTTTGTCCTGAAATGTAATAATGACTGGCACCAATGGAAACTCATGAACATCCCCATGAACACATCTCACCTTCACCCATCATGCACTTCCCAATGCCCCACACTGAATCAGGCTTTGATGGATGGTGATCTTGTCTGGTTACACCCTAAGTCCACCACGGCCTGATTTGTAATCCCTTGTATACTCATGGACATGCAGTGATTTCCTGCTCAATCAGGGGAGGTCTGTGTCTTTGCCCTAGTCATGGTGGGCACATAAGGTTCTACCCATATTGCGAGAGAGGAAGCTGAAGAAGAAATCAGAGAAGAAGGAAAAGGGAGGAGGAAAAGTGGGGGAAAAAAAACAGGTTCAGGGGCTAAACCTGGGGGGCCAGTTTCAGGGCCAGTCAATGGCATCAGTGTCTTCGTCATCCAGAAACTGCCTACACATTCTGGCCACATGAGGACCAGAATGCACCAGGAGAACCCCAGGGCCCACTGCACCAGTGTAAGGTCTGACAATGGAACTGGGGATTTCATCCTGGTACCTAACAGCAGCAAGGGTATCGGCTAGCACATGGAGGTCTGTGCAACCCTCCAAGGATATTCCTCCCCAGACCATCACTGACCCACCGCCAAACCGGTCATGCTGGATGATGTTGTAGGCAGCATAATGCTCCCCATGGCATCTCCAGACTCTTTCACATCTGTTACATATTCTCACTGTGAACCTGCTCTCATCCGTGAAGAGAACGGGGTGCCAATGGTGGACGTGCCAATTCTGGTGTTGTTATCTGGCAAATGCAAATTGAGCTGCACAGTGCTGGGCTGTGAGTTACAGGTCCCACTAGAGGACATTGGGCCCTCATGGCACCCTCAAGGAGTCTGTTTCTGACAGTTTGGTCAGAAATATGCACACCAGTAGGGCTCTGGCAGTGCTGCTCCTGTTCCTTCTTGCACAAAGAAGCAGATATCGGTCCTGCTGCTGGGTTGTTGCCCTTCTACAGCCTTGTCCATCTATCCTCGTGTAATGGCCCATCTCCTGGTATCCCCCCCATGCTCTTGAAACTGTGCTGGGAGACACACCAAACCTCCTTGTGACAGCTCATATGGATGTGCCATCCTGGAGGAGCTGGACTACCTGTGCAACCTGATTAGGTTGCAGGTACTGCCTCATGCTACAAACAGTGACAAGGACCCTAAGAAAATACAAAACTAGAGACAAATATTGGAATATTAACAGTATAATGTATAAAGTATATATAGCCTTAGAAATCACAATTTTGCCCATGTGAACCCTCTGTCAACTACTGATATTCTTTTGATTACACCACAATGGAGTCCACCTTGTAGTCACATTGGTTACCTACTTCACTCCTGCAGCATTAGGGGAGGTTGCTGAAATTGCTGGCACAATCCCCGCATTACAACTGGCATTATGCTGCAAGTAGGGCAAGGCTGTGTTAGTATTTGACTAAGTTAGAATTTATGAATTTATGGTATTACTCCATATTTGCACCATGCCAAGATGGGCAACAGGCCCTGTGTCTGCTTCACTATTAATACTCACCTAGTTATATATAAAATATTATATAGTATAATATTTATATAATGACATTTGTTGTTTTGGTTCATGGTGTATGCTGGTTGATTGTATTTGATGAGATTTGGAATATACATTATATTACCAAATGTATTCGGTCACCCATCCAAATGATCAGAATCAGGTGTCCTAATCACTTGGCCTGGCCACAGGTGTATAAAATCAAG
>CM074948.1:777991-790491 GCA_037577455.1 Pangasius macronema | reverse complement strand
TTTTCATTTAAAACTTCACATCTATCAAGCAGAATATAAATAACACAATTATGACATTAGCTCATGTTCGGTTCTTTAGTCCTGGACACCAGTTTAGTAAAGAACAATCTGGTCCAAAAAAATCACTTCTAACACAGAATATTCAGACTTCAGGCCAAGCCTCCTGCATGAGTCTGATAGCTCATGATGGATTTAATGGAGAAGACTCTGCTGTGAAAAAGTAAACTTCACACGCTGAACACGTCTCAGCCGACGGAGTGTGTTTGGGGTAATGGGCAGTGTGGAGGCTTCCGTAAAAACGGACTCGTTCAAAGCTTTCTCAGCCTCTAAAATACAGTCCTCTTGATCACTTACTTATTACATCACTGCAATCAAAGCCGTAAAACACCAGAACTAAAACTCATTAAAAAGAGATAAGGATTAAGGAGAAGGAAAAGACGAGAAGAAAAAGAGAATAGAAAAAAACAAGGTAATAATAATAACAGTAAGAGAGAGAGAGAGAGGTGTGTGTGTGTGTGTGTGTGTGTGTGTGTGTGTGTGTGTGTGTGTGTGTGTGTGTGTGTGATTATAGAGTGGTGTTTCAGCGTGAAGCGGTAATAATCTCAGGCCTCAGTCAGAGCTCAGGAGAAACACAGATGTTAGTAATCACCATCATCTGAGAAGGAATGTAGCAGTTTTTACACGCTGGAGATTCTTTCTGCACCTGTTCTCCTCCTCCTCTCCTCCTCTCCTCCTCCTCCTCTCCTCCTCTCCTCCTCTCCACTCTCAGCACCTGTTCTCCTCCCATAAATGTTTTCTTTTGGTTGTGATGTGAGGTGTGATGAAGCAGGACCTCACACTGGAGTCAGCTGGAGTCACTGAACATACACATGTCCTGTAGAGAAGAGCTGTGAAGTGTGACCAAAACCACACACACACACACACACACACACACACACACACACACACATGCAAAGCAATGACACTGTGAGCTGTTTTTAAACTGGTTTAATATCAGTCTTCTGAAGTTGTAATAACACACAGCGAGGTTCAAAACCTCAGAACCTGTTACCTAGAGAAAAACAGAGACAGTTTGTGTGTGTGTGTGTGTGTGTGTGTGTGTGTGTGTGTGTGTGTGTGTGTGTGTTTGTGTCTGTGTGTGTGTGTGTGTGTGTGTGTGTAGGGGGGGGGTCTAGTTGATAATATATTGTGGTTTAGTATAGTAATCTATAATAGCATGGGTTTTAATAATAATAATAATAATAATAATAATAATAATAATTTTCCATCATATTCAGCATTCTGACAATATAATCCCTTTATAAATGTTTTGTATGATATTTATTGCACATATGCTTTTATATATGAATTAATTTAATTATGTATTAATATTTAGGAGCTTCCATAATTATTTTATTGCCATGTTTTTCTTCACTTATCCCGTTTTAAGTTTTGATCTGCGGGGCCAAGCACCCTTTGCAAATGACGTACTGTTCAAGTTTCATGACAGTAGCTCAGTGCTAACACTGGAGATTCATGCTGCAAGCTGATTGGCTGATACCGGCCATCTGTTTAATGTAACCCCCATGGATGCCCGTCTCCCCAGCTTTACAGACAGACAGCCTCTGCATTTAGTCCTGTATAAGCTTTTATTATCAACATGTTACTGATAATTATTGACATTCAGACCTTGCTTAGTAATGTGACACTAAATTTGAAAAGATATCACAAAAATCCAAGGACTTGCTCACAAAAGTAGGTTTCACGGAAATAAACATGAAAATCGCCCCCAAGTGAGTGGGATTGCATCAGCTACTAGTGGATCCTTCAGAAGACCGAAATTTCCAGTCTGGTGGCGTTAGCTTGACGCTATCCCTGTCTTATAGGTGCTTGAGTCAATTAAGTTCTACCATGCAATGATGGATTGAATGTGGCAGCCATTTTGTTTAAAAATCTCAATATGTTTTTGATAATTATTGAGGTTCAGACTGAGCAATTTGACACCAACTTTGAAGATACGCCAAAAAATCCTTGGGCTAGTTCACAAAAGTAAATTATCATAAATCTGAGTGGGTGGAGTTAAATGGTCCAAGAAAAGGCTAATTTTTATGGTGTAAGGAAACAAATCCTGGGAAAAAGTTTCACTGTATGTATTATTTTACAAAAGATATGCTTGTTTTTAACTGCAAAAACATGTATAGTCCCTGGAGGATCCAACGATTCAGGTTTCATGATAGTAGCTCACTGTTAACCTGTCAAATACCTGCTGAAAGCTGATTGGTGGATGTTTTTTTAATTAATCAGGTCATCATCAAAAATCTACTAACACATGAACGTAGAGACGCAGTGTAATAAATGTCAGCTCGATCGACTGTGTGCGTATGTGTGTGTGTGTGAGTGTGTGTGTGTGTGTGTGTGTGTGTGAGAGTGAGTATATATGGACACTCTTTGTCTCTGAGACTATATCAGGTGATCAGCATTGACTGAATATTTCTCCCATGATGCTGTGCGGCTGAGGCACGTTAACCATGCTGAACCTGTGCGTCTATTTCCATCTCAGCCTGTTGTTCGCTCGGCATGTGTCGAGGGCATGAGATTTACAACATCAATTGTTATATGGCTCCCTTTAAAATGACCTTCAGTTTGAAACACAGCCTTAACAAGAGGATACATTCAGAGGAGAATGTGTTAGAGACAGAGAGAGAGACAGATAGAGAAACAGTCAGACAGAGAGAGAGAGAGACAGACAGACAAACAGAGAGGTAGACGAAGATAAACAAAGAGGGTGAGAGACAGACTATGATAGGATGAGAGATCAGTGTATAAATTACACAGTGTAAATGGGGAAAAAAGCTCCATGTGTGTAATATTCTAGCTTCTGCGGCTCACACAACTAAAACACAGCGCCACCCAGAGGAACGACACACAACTACACATACAGCTGATCCAACAACTGCCAAATATATTGTCAGAGAGTAAAAAAAGAGAGCGAAAGAAAAAAGAAAGAAAACTTGTCTCCAAAATAATGGTCCCTGGTGGTCTAGGGGTTAAGGATCCCACGTTCTCCCTCCCAGAGCCCAGGTTTAATTTCTGGGCAGGGAACCAACCCAGTCACTGGGAGTGCACTCTCAGTGCCAGTCCTGAGACCAGATAAAGTGGGAGGGCTGCGTCAGGAAGGGCATCTGGTGTAAAACCTGTGCCACATCAAACATGTGGACCAATGATCCACTGTGGTGACCCCAAATGGGAGCAAGAGCAACCATCTACTGCTAATGCTTTCAGATTGATTATTGATTGTGTTTGTGTGGAAGAGTGATGGAGCATCCCAGAGATCAAACACACTGTAAAGGCTTTTTTTATTAACATGTCACTGTAAGTTCATCAGCAGAGTACACTCACAACAAGTGTCCTTATATCATCACTTCACACACACACACACACACACACACACAGTAAGTGATGATATAAGAACACTGTGACATGTTAATAAATAAAGCCTTTACAAAGTGTTTGATCTCTGGGATGCTCCATCGCTCTTCCACACAAACACAATCAATAATCGATCCGAAAGCATCAGCTTACGTAATGTCACTGAGCTGTGAAAGAACACTCGTCATGTGTGTTCAGTTTCACAGTTTCATTGAGCTTCCAGAAGATCAGTAACCTCACTGCTAAACAGATTACCTAAACCAAATCATCCTCAGACATCCTCAGAGATATTCTTCTTAAAATAAATTTACACATTTGAAATTGTTAAAGCTAATTATGTAATCCTGTTCTATCAATATTTATGCTGACATTATATAACACCAAGGTTCCCTTTGGATGCTTCTCTGGAACGTTCCCTTTGGATCCTGGGTTCTGAGTGATGGAGAACACCATAACTTAACGTTCTGCTTCTGCTTACGTTTACACTTCCTAGGTGTGTTAATACATGGATAACCTTTTTACCAATCGGTCACAAGGAACCAACTCACCCTTTGACTAAACAGAAGGCATTCAGATGTTGTTCTATCTGATCCATTCTGAGNCCTTCTTCCAAGGCTCCTCTGGAACAATCAAACCTGGTATGCAAGATAACTTAGGTTATTTGTACGTGTCCATCAACGTATGCCTGAACAAAGTGCCTCGTCTGGTGAAGCCACCAGTGATGCGCTGCAAGTAGCAATGACAGGTACGTGATAAGGCCAACCTGCTTGTAAGGATGTGCTGTGAGCCCAGGAACAATGCAGTAGATAATTAAAAAAAAAAAAAAAGCTCCATCAGTGCTCTCTGTATCGCTCTTACATTGAGCGACTGTTGGCCTGACACAGTGTCTTTGACTAAAGCTGACACGCTTGAATATTGAATATTATGGCTCAGATGTCGATTCACAGTTAGCCAGGAAATGTCTCCTGGACACGGCTACAGACACACACTTTACAAACACATTTTGAGAAAGAAGTTTTGACAGCTTGGAATCAAAATCGAGTTCTGCCAGCCAGTGCTGTGTAATTAGCTGGACTGAACACTCTGCTACAGTCAGTGCCAAGGTGGCTGACACATCACTGGTGTCTGACCCCAACTTCTACACGCATCGAGCGAGAGCATCAGCTGTATCATTATCTATACCTGTCTTGTGAATTATTGATGTGGAGATAAAAGGTCTGCATTGTTAAAGAGCGATGCATTTAGACATTGATTGGAGCACTAATGGGATGTGGTGTGTGTATATAACGAGATAGGGGTTGAGGAACTTTCCAGATAAAGCTCAAAGCGCTGGAGGGCTGGCAGTAAATCGAGTGCTTCTTTTTCACTGGGGATATCAGATTTTTAGGACAGTCTATAGCCTCTTATAACATCCTCTTATAAAAGAACTGCACTTGCTCCAGTTCCACTGCCATCTACTTACAATTTAACCTTCTGAGGTTGCGATCATGTCCTTATGATTAAGTCGTGTCAATATTTTTGTGACTTTGTTGTGATTCTAAGCAATATAGCCAGCTTCTGTTGAAAGTGCTGGCTTAGTGCTTTAGTATGATTTTTATTTGGTGTTGATAGATCATGTAGATATAGTGATTTAAAGTTTTGTAATTATACATGGTTTGATTCTATCTTTATTTTATTATCTCTATTTGTTTGTTTTTTTTCATCCAGTGTCAATTTCCATTATCATATTAATCATATTGGCTAGGGGATAAAAAGAATACTATTCAATTTTCAGTTCAGTTTAATTTTATTTATACACTCATCATCCAGTTTATTAGGAACACTTGCACCTGAACATTCATGCAGTTATTTAATCAGCCAGTCATGTGGCAGCAGCACACTACAAAAAAAAAATCACACAGATACAGGTCAGGAGCTTGAGTTAATGTTCAAACATCAGAATGAAGAAGTGTGATCTCTGTGACTTTAACCATGACATGGATGTTGGTACCAGATGGGCTGGGATTTTCACACGCACAACAGTCTCTAGAGTTTGTTGAGTGAAAATGTGTTGGAAGGAACTTGAGTTTGATCATCTTAAGAGTTTTAACTGTAAGTCTTACAATTGTATCAAACAAGTTATTAACAGTTCAATGATGAAGACTTGAGTGTAAACTGTTCTTAGCAGGTGGTGTCTTTAAGCTAGCAAAGGAAGAACATCCACAGCCATCGCTAGGGTGTCTGTGTGGTACCATCCACAGTAATCTCATGGTGAGCTGCAGGCTGTCCATGCTAGCCATCCTTAGCAGCAGTGATTTTCAGGTGAAGACATTTCCAACCAGAAGTAGGGCATCGGGATGAATCAGGCAGGTCTGGAGGGCAGAATAAGTCAGGATCACTGGTTTCTCAGGAGTAACATATAGCAAGAGAGAGAGAGAGAGAGAGAGAGAGAGAGAGAGAGAGAGAGAGAGACAGTTCTGGACTAACTGGAGCTTGTTTATGCATCTACTGGAACATCCAGACAGCAATGCATTACAATAATCCACCCTAGAGGTAACAAAAGCATGAACTAGCATGAACTGCATCATGTAACAGCATTATATTTCTTAGCAATATTTCTGAGATGAATGAAGGTTATGCTAGTAATATTATATACATGACCTTCAAATAAAAGACTAGAGTCAATAATCACTCCAAGGTCTAGTACAAGTACTTCTGTAATAAGCATCCAGTGTCTAATGTCCTTTACACATTCCTCAACTTTATTAAGCTGGTCTCTATCATCTTGCTTTGCTGAAACATATAAATGTGTGTCATCAGTGTAACAGTGGAAGCTAACACCATGTTTATGAATAATTTTGCCCAGAGGTAGCATATATAAAGAAAAGAGCAGTGGGCCTAAAATAGAGCCTTGTGGAACACCAAACTTTACCTTAGTATGCATAGAGAAGTCACCATTTACATCTACAAACTGATAACAATCAGTCAAATAAGACCTGAGTCGGGAGAGGATTGTTCCCTTAATGCCTACTACATTTTCTATCCTATCGAGAAGAATAAAATGATCAACGGTAAGCAACACAAACAAGGAGACGCAACCCTTATCAGAGGCCATTATTAGGTCATTTACTACTTTAACCAGTGCTGTCTCTGTGCTATGAAGGGGCAATTAGTGGGGCAGTCGTGGCCTAAAGGTCCGAGAGTTGGACTTGTAACCTGAAGGTGAACCTGAAGGTGGTGGGTTTGAGTCTCGGGTCCGGCAGGGATTGTAGGTGNCCGCAGCTAAAATGGCTGCCCACTGCTCCGGGTGTGTGTTCACGGGTGTGTGTTCACGGGTGTGTGTGTGTGTTCACTACTGTGTGTGTGCACTTGGATGGGTTAATTTGTGTAGAGCACAAATTCTGAGTATGGGTCACCACACTTGGCCACAAGTCACTTCACTTCACTAAATGCTGATTGATTTCATGAAAGTTATTCCTATGCAAGGCATTCCTTATACCAGATACTTGCAAGGCAAAATCAAAAGCATATAAAATTAGTGAAATAAGGCGTGTAATAAAGCTGGGAAGTGTATAAAGGGTGTGTTGTCACAGAAGATGCAAAAAAAATTGAAGAAATTCTTAAAAAAGCTACAGTAATAAGCAGGCATGCAAAGAAAATGTTTGTTCTGTGAAGTCTGAAAATAATAATTAATCTGGCATCCTGAGGGCTTACTTAACCATTCCTGACTGTTTTTCCAAGGTACTTAACAACGACTTTTGCAAATTCACATTTCACGAAGTTCAACACGAAAAAGGCTTCACATAAACATAATGAATTCCATCTCTAAAAAACACACATGCTGCCCCCAGTGTTTGCGATGGTGACAGCCTTTAGGACATAGTTCATGAGTTGGAACATGGTGGTGCATTTCAGAAACTTGACAGCATGTCTGTATATTGCAGAAACTTGTCTGGCCTGGCAAAGGCAATAATTTCAGAAGCCTGATCTGTACTGGGAACTGTAATGGGAACTTAATGATCAAAGGTTGCTAAGAAATTTTTTAGATGCGATTCCATCACTGCAATCTTCCATTCTTGTAAGCATAAACTAGTCTAGGTTCATCATACTGTTTATTTTTTCTGCCCAGTTACTCCCATCAATGAACCGTTCAACATCAGAGCAAGAACAATGGACCATAAAATTGCTGCTGACCCTACACATTCAGGGAACCATCAGACAGGTGCTACCAAACCATACACAGCTCATCTTCTCATCATCCAAGACCACTGATGTTTTCTGAGTTCTAGACTGACACTTACTCAAGCCATGCTTATCACATATAGTTTATTAATACTATATTTATTAAATACAACATTATATTTGGACAAAAACTTGTGCAATACTGATGCAATAACTATTTGCACACTACCTCAAAGAACCTACTTAGTATGATTACAGTTCATACTACAAATGGACAAAAGTATTTGCACCCCTGACCACCATACCCATATGTGGTTCTTCACCAAACTGTTGCTGCAAAGTTTGGAAGCACACAATTATATAGAACGTCTCTGTCTGCTGTAGCGTTACTGGAGCTCAGAGGCCCAAACCTGCTCTAGCATGATGACGCCCCTGTGCACAAAGCGAGCTCCATGAAGACATGGTGTGTGAAGGTTGGAGTGGAAGGTTCGAGTGTCCTGCACAGAGCCCTGACCTCAACCCCACTGAACACCTTTGAGATGAACTGGAACACTGACTGCACCCCNCAAATCCCCACAGCCACGCTCCAACATCTAGTGGAAAGCTTCCCAGAAGAGTGGAGCTTATTATAACAGCACACACAGGGGAATATATCTGGAATGAGACGTTCAACAAGTATATATGCATGTGATAGTCAGGGGTGCACTTACTTTTGGCCATGTCGTGTATGTGTTATTGTCTATGCTCTTGAAAAGTCTCACCTTTCTCTGTATCTGTATGTTAATTTGTGCCACTGTTCGATTTGTGTGAGTCAATTTGTGACACTAGGTTTTATGCTTTTTATTAATTTATTGGTGAATAGACCGTGTTCTGATTCTGTACAGTATCAAAATGTCCCATCAGCTTTTGGCACTAAGAGGCAAGCAAAGCACCAGGAACTATGGTCTGGAAATGTGGATCATCTGTTGGAGTACGGAGTTCACCAGGATCTATGTGTAGTCAAACTCACAGTCATCGGTGACCACCAACCACCTCCTCACCAATGAGCTGGAAGGCAAGTCATCAAAATACTTTTTCATCACCCTGTTTGGAGCGAAGTGATGATACTAGCTTCAAAGAAATGAGGAATAGATCATCTTTGCAGCATCTTTGCAGGCCAAATTTAGCCCTGACTAACACACTATACCACATCCTCAACCACAGAAAGAACAACCACCAACCAGCAAACTATCCCAGGCTAGGTCAGGCTGTAGCTGTATCAGGACACATAGAAAAAAAACCTTGTATGGATGGGTGAGGTGTATGTATGATGGATATGAACAACTATAAATAAAAAAAAAAACAGCAAACAGATGTGAAGAACAAATTAGTAACACTCAGTGGAACAGACTCACTATGTACGGAACAGCTATGCCATGAACATCGCTACAAGCAACGAGTGACCAAAGCCAGAAAGATGAAGTTTTGAAAACAAGCACAGTGTCAGTACCGATCAGCTTCATCTGAATTTTCACAACCAGAAATGATGTAATTCTGGAGCGTTTGGACCGGAGCAGAGGAGTGACCTGGAATGGAGCGGATCTCTGGGACTCCGAGCGTTTATTAAAGTCCACAACCGGATGCTGGATTTAATTCATACGATATTCTAGCAGTAATAAACACACAATTCTTTCAGGTGTGAAAACGTGTGTGTGTGTGTGTGTGTGTCTGTGTGTGTGTGTGTGTGTGTGTGTGTGTGTGTGTGTGTGTGTGTGTGTGTACAATGAGTAGTCATGTAATGTTATATAAGAAACCCATAAATCCATTAACCTCATGCTGTCATGGTCAAACGCACCAACACACCGATCAATTCCACAAACCCATTACCTCCTGATTCTCTCATCACTCTGTGTGTGTGTGTGTGTGTGTGTGTGTGTGTGTGTGTGTGTGTGTGTGTGTGCGTGTGTTTAGGAGAAAAGAGTGTCACCTGCTGGTCACAAATCAATAACCATCTCTATCACAGCAACAGGAAGAGACATTTCACTACCTCTTACTCTCAGAGTTTTAACAATATGCTCAGTGTTTGTTTGTTTATTTGTTTGTTTGTATATGTATAATTTATCAATCGGTATAAATTTTATTTATATATTTGTGTACTTGTACTTGTGCATTTATTTTTTATTATCATTTATTATTTGTACTAATAACATAATAATGTGTCACAGTTAATTAAGTTTACATACATTATTGATTTACCACTTATTAGTTTTTGTTATTTATTTGTTTGTATGTGTATATTTATTATTTATGTATTAGTGTATTTAGTTTGTGTTTATTATTTAGCATTTTACTGTATTTATTTAATTTTGTTTGTGCATTACCTGTGTATTTATCATTCAGTGTTTTTTTTTTTTGTTTGTGTACTTTGTGTGTATTTATTATCTATCACAGTATATTTATTTATTTATGCGTGTGTTTATTATTTATTAACCATGCATCAGTGCTTATTGTTGTAAATTAATTTACAGTAAATTTAAGATTTTTCTCTGTTTATTTTTTCATGTATTTATTAGTGTATTTAATGTGATTTAATTATTTAATCACTTTGTGATTTTTTAAAAAATATATAAAATATATTTTTTTAAATATTTTTAAAAAATTTAAAAAATTATTTAATTTGTGTGCATTTGCTGTGTATTTATCATATATTTCTTGATGTAAATAATATTTATTTATTCTGTATTTCCTCTCTATGCCCCATTTATTATTCAGTGCATTTATCATTTATTTATTTGTTTATTTACTGTGTGTTTGTATTATTTATCACTCATACTGTGCATTCATTTATTACACACAGAGGGGTTTTTGTGCCAATTATTTATTTATTTTTTTAAAGAAATTGTCACTGATTTTACAGAAAAAAAATTAGGAAACACATTTAGCTGAAAGATCACTCTCTAGTGTTTACTATATTTGGAATTTTTTTTTAAATGTGTGTTTAAACTTAAAAAAAAAACAATAAACAATAATCTACCTTTAATTGACTTTAATGCATTCAACAAACCACATACTACAAAAACTGTAATATTATTATTTTATATTTTAGATATTTTATATATTGTTATGGGTATTATTTATTGAAAAACAATTAAATGAACAAGAATCTCTGTAGACAAACTGTAAAATATTATAATTGCATTTAAAGTATTTTATTTTTCCCCCAGCACACATGAGGAAAGTAAACATTTCACTGAGGCGCATATAATAGAGAGCGAAGCGAGAAGGAGCCCTGAGGAGCGCCGTGGAGGAGGCGAGATGATTCACACCGAAACCTGATAATTAAGACAAATTGCTGCGTGTCTGTGAGGTGAAACCTAAACCAAGCTCCTCCTGTACCATTTCTTTATTTCCTTTCCAGTACAGCAGTATGTCATGGTGTTAAAATGAACAACTAGTGCAGAACATGTGTGTGTGTGTGTGTGTGTGTGTGTTCATGTGTTCATGATCAGCTTGAACACTTCTGTGGTCTGGTCAGATTGAAACTCTTCAGCCAGGTCAGTGGAGGAGGAGATGTAATCTTTTAGCAGAACTGCTATCCTCTACCTGAGTAATTTCCAAACAGAGAAGAAGATTAGAAAGAGCTTTAAATTATTGAGCTCCTGAGGCTCAAGCTCCTGGGTTTTCCAGAAGTGCAGTGATTACAGGTTCAGGTTTGGGGGGAATTTAAGCCAGAAATCAGAGAAGCATCGATGGCTGGAGTTGTGAGAGGAGAGGAAAGGTAATGGGGAAATGTGAAAGCACTGAGAAATTACACTTAAGTGAAAGTATCGATGATGTCTCAAAACTTTGCTCAGTTAAAAAGTGAAAGTCAGAAAGTCAAAACTTTTATATGTACTCTAGTTTAAAAGTTTTATATGTACTCTACTTTAAAAGTTTTATATGTACTCTAGTTTAAAAAGTTAATGTTATGTTTTCATGCCCAAAATAACCTTTGTTACTGATCTAAAACATTGTTTTGCTTTAAAACATTCAGTCTCTGTAAGTCTGCTGCTCATGTGCATGACTAACGCTACATGAATTAATCTAGCTGATGAATTAATCAGAAGTAAAATATCCTGTAAATAAACAACACCCACCTTTCATTAGGCAGATTTCACTAGAATTTGCATTGCTGCCTAGCCAATTACGTTAGCTACTGCAATCAAGGCTAGTCTAACCTAGCATTTCACTTAAAAATACAGGAAAAATACATGGCAAATGTAATAAATAATACAATCAACTATAAAATATAAATGCAATCAAATCAATCCTAACAAAAATACAGTCAGGTCTCCTTATATTCCAAATTCAATTCCAATCTTTTCCATTTACAGGATCGTATTGGGATTATTCTTTTTTTCCTCTGATATCTGATTCATCTCTTTTTTTTTTTTGGCCCTATCAGTGCCATCTCAATAAGTACTAGATACATTTGCCCACATTAAAGATATTTGAACTAACTAAAAGGTTGTTATTTTTGCTGTGTGAGTAAATAATACGTTAAACTTACACCATTCTGTGTAAACTCCAGAGACTGTTGTGTGTGAAAGTCTCAGGAGATCAGCAGCTTCTGAAACACTCAAACTGCTGACATTTCCCCCATTCTGCTGTTTGATGTGAACATTAGCAGAAGCTCTTCACCTGTATCTGCATGATGTAATGCTGCTGCAGTTCCTATTAAAGTGGCCAGTGAGTGTATATGTGGTATTATTTTTCTTGGTTTGAATTGATTGAAGATTTTTGTGGAGCTGAGAGGGATGATGATGAGAATTGTACATATTGATTTTTTTTCTTTCATGACCCCTTTCAGGTGAAGCTGTTGATAAAACTGTTGAGGTAAGTTATATTTGTCTTGTAACTGGTTGAAGGTCATGAACAAGCGGCTACTGAATCGATGTTCCAAAGTAGTCACT
>CM074948.1:737938-748104 GCA_037577455.1 Pangasius macronema | reverse complement strand
CCTCAGATGTGTTGATAAATTAATAAGAAAATACTTAAATTACACTGTAATTACACTTAGCATCAAACCGCTAACACAGCGATAGAGGAAATGACACAGAAGCATCTGGAATGTCAACATTTACCTCAGATGTGTTGATAACTTAATAAGAAAATACTTACATTACACTGTAATTACACTTAGCATTAAACCGCTAACACAGCGATAGAGGAAATGACACAGAATCATCCGGAATGTCAACATTTACCTCAAATGTGTTGATAAATTAATAAGAAAATACTTAAATTACACTGTAATTACACTTAGTGTCAAACCAGTACTGACCATGGAAATGACACAATGTCAACATTTACCTCAGACGTGTTTTGTTGAACATCCATACTTGATAGTATATATTAAATTTGTTTTTCTTAACAGTTATGCAGACCCTACTTCCTCTAATTTTATCCTATTATCCCAATTCCAATCCCTTTCCATTTTATTCTGTACTGTAGAAACAATAATGGTGTGTATTTTAGCCTTAAAAAGTTTCCTTTTGTGACTTCTTTTATATTTAGTTTTAATTGTTCATGCTTCATTGGCTGTGAGTCCAGCCTCACTTTGTGTTATCACCGTTAGCAGTTTACACCTCAGCACTTCTCTGAAAGGCTCTCACTTTATCGAGTGTGGAATATCAGTATTTTTCCTCTCAGAGGTGTGTATTCATGCTTGCTTATGGTAATGTGGCCTTAAAGAGAAGCGCGGCGTTGTGTGTTCATACGTTTACAGACCTCATTTCTCATTCTCACTGCCGTGCTGCATTCCCCTCGTCTCCGCTCTGACCGACTCGCGTTGACGTGTGAAAACCGTCACCATCGCCCGGAGCTTTTTCCCCCCTCACTTCGTGAATGTCCTCTTACAGGCCCGAGGTTAAAACTGGGAAAATGTATAACTCTCTGTAGGACAAGTCTGAAATTCAACTTTTAATTATGTGTTAATATATACTTATAATAGAGTATTTTAGATACAATTTTATACATTAATTACACCAGATACATAAAATGTTGAAAAAGAAATTAGCAACTGTTCGCCAGTAACTTTTGCTCCATTCAAAACCACTTCATCAAAACCACTTCACCACTTCATATGATGAGTTGACACCAGTTTGACATTTCTCAATATGAAAGAACCCATTGCAGTGTTAGACAGTGATGCTAAGTGTAATTACAGTATAGCTTAAACATTTTATTAGCAATTCTGTGGTAAATGTTGATGTTCCAGATGATTTTGTGTCATTTCCATGGTCACTGTGTTAGTGGTTCAATGTTAAGTGTAACTATAATGTAATATAAGTGTTTTCTTATTAATTTATTAACACATCTGAGGTAAATGTTGAGATTCTGGATGATTCTGTCTCATTTACAGTGTGACTATTAGTATTTGATGCTAAATGTAATTACAGTATAATTTAAGTGTTTTCTTAAGTTATCATATTAATTCTGATTTATCAACACATCTGAGGTAAATGTTGACTTTCTGGGTGATTCTGTGTCATTTTCATGGTAACTCTGTTAGCGGATTCATGCTAAGTGTAATTACAGCTTAATTTAAGTATTTACTTACTAATTTATTAACTCATCTGAGGTAACTGTTGATGTTCCAGATGATTCTGTCTCATTTCCACTATGACGCTATTAGCGTTTGATTACAGTGTAATGTAAGTGTTTTCTTATTAATTCTGATTTTGATTTATCAACTCATCTGAGGTAAATAATTACATAAAACAGGCGATAATAAAAAAAAAAGTAACACTTCCTTGATTTAACTAATTTTTAAGCCATGTTTAGCTGCTCCAGTAATGATATTAGCTAGCTAGTTATTTATTCTTAGTAACTGCAATTTCTTATTATACTGCTAGCATGCATATTTAGTAGCAACCCAGCTAGCTTTAGGAATCTGTTTTACATGGTTAATAAATTTATTTGGGATGTGAGAGTAACATCAGCACTATACAACACCTTAGCTAGCAAACATAACTGGCATGTTTTTTAAAAATGTCTACCTATGTAACATCACACAGCTGCTTCATGAGAGGTGATATTATAAATAACGCCTAAGCTAATTACTTATCTGTCTAACATTAATGCGGGGTAGCTAATGTCACAAAATTGTATTGTGTATAAAGCCTGCACCTTGACCTGAAGAAGTCAAAAATGTTAATGGTGGTTTCTTGACTTTATTTGTGATTGTTTGAATTTAAATTAAGCTCCGCCCATCACTCAGCAAGATCAACATGTACGCTTTCAGTCCAGTTCTTTCTGTCCTTGTTCTTTCTTTTCACCTTTTTGAAGTATGCTTTTTCCTACAGGAGTGTGTAAAACACTCGAGAATCCCCTTGACCTTCTGATTTAATGGCCGCTCATTTCCATTTTCAATGGACCCTCTAATGAGCCAATCAGAGTGGCCAGGTCGTTACAGAAAGGACGAGAGAGGTGATTAATTAGTTAATGACTGCTGTTTTGTTAATGAGTTAATTATCTAATTAGCTGAGCTTAAAGAAAAAAAACAGTCTCGGTTTATTCAGCACTTGTTAATGACCAGGACGGTCGCGTCCTTCAGCTTTCATGTGTTCATATTAGGATATTTTATTTTTTTAATCTGAGGGAAAACAGCATAAATGACTGAATACTCTGTCATCATATTTTGTCTTTGATTTTGGACATAATGCACATTTATTTACAGTCACTGTAGCTGTTGATACTTCATTATCTTGAGCGGGATGTGTGAGTAAGAATTTCTTTATGGCTTTTTTTTCTCAATTTTTGTGTTACGTTGTACAAGCAGCCAATAGCAAAGCAGCAGGTGTGTCTGTTTGTGTTTACTAGTTTTTCGCCTTTTTTACTTTAGCAAACGTTTTACACATGAAAAAGGAGCGCATTGACCCTCCGTCTGACCCTCCTGCCTCCAAACAAAGTCCCAGTCATTAGTGGAGGTTTTTTTTAGCGTTAATTCCTGTAAGGGAAGGAGGGAATTATTAACGTCTCATTACCTCTATTTAATAAGAGCGCTCACCTAATTACCATTTTAGGACTCAATAATAAGCAGAGAAGTCATATGACATTTGTGTCTCAGGTTATTAAAAATTATGTCTTTTTAAGCCATGGGGAAATTAATGTTTATTAAATATGGATCATTATAGACTAAAAACTAATCACTAATTAATCTTCACTTATTCGCACATAGAGATGTATAGATTATCTATGAAACAGATAATATCTTTATCTTTTCTCATAGGGAAATCCTGTGGTATAAGGTTGCACACACACACACACACACACACACACACACACACACACACACACACACACACACACACACACTATATTAAACCCTTGTTTATACACTGGAAAGCTCTTTACACTGCACTCTTGGTACTCGTGAGTAAGCCTAACCCCAACGGCCTGATAACTGAGAAACACTTCAGTGTGTGTGAGACGCAGTGTTAGAGTGTGTTCAACAGTGTGTTAGTGTGTGTTTTGGTGTGTTAGTTTCACATTATAGCCTGACACAGAGATAAATCAGATGGATAGACACTGATATACAAAGATAGACAGATACTGGTATACTCCTGGGCAAAAAGAAAAAAAAAAACGCCTAGCCCAAAATGGCAAATATGAAGCTTTTAATCGTCTTAAGAACAAGTCATTTTTGGTCAGGAAATGAGCAGGAATGAAACAGATGCACTCCTGAGAGCTCCTGTGTCTCCATTTGCTGGTTTCTTTTTGCTGCAGTGAACTGTTTGTTTGGGGAAAACCTAAAAACACGGAAATTAATTTCTATAGTCTTCTTGTACACAAAGGTAAAATCATGATAATGATTTTTGATGAGTGTTTGACGTAAAATTTTAACTAACACATGTCTAGGTGTACAAAATTTTCATCTGGGATGTTTTTTTTTTTTTTTTTAAAAAAGATTAGTGATTATTTGGTTGCAGCCCATCAAGTGTCTGATATCAAGCTCAGAAAAGAACCAAGATTGCCCAGGAGTGTACAGATAGACAAAGATACACTCACTGACCACTTTATTAGGAACACCTGCTCATTTATGCAGTTATCCAAGCAGCCAATTGCATGAAAACATCACATAGCTTAATTTAATGTTCACATCAAACATCAGAATGGGGAAAATAATCTCCTGCTACATAAAGAAGCGCTCAGCGCACATAAGCAGTCCACAGTGCTACAGCACACGCTTCCATATTGTCATGTCGTTGTTTACTTTGTCACATGTGTTTTGTTTTGGTTCATGTCCTGTCTCCTCCCCTGTATCATCATTGGTTGTATCCCTCACATGATTAGTTGATTAGTTGACACTCAATTTCGTTGTACCCTGTGCAATGACAATAAAGAATCTATCTATCTACCTATCTACCTATCTATCAGTTTATATATATAAACCAAGAGTGTTTTTGTCCTGTGCGAAGTATCGTTCTGTGTTTTGCTGCCTGTTTGAACCAAGCCATCCGTTCCATGTTGTGTTTCTCCGATTCTCAATCTGTTTCCTGTTTTCTGTTTTTGAATTACCCTGATATTGTTGCTCGTAGATCGCCTGATCTTTGCCTGTTTCCAGTTTCTGATACTGATTCACGTTTTGGACTTTAATAAAAACGCTTAACTGCGATTGCATCCGTCTCCACTCTACATACATGATAGTGCTAGTTTGAGTATTTCAGAATCTTTTCACTTCTGATCTCCTGAGATTTTCACACATAGAGTTTACACAGTCTCTAGAGTTTAAACAGACTGGTGCAAAAAACAGAAAACATCCAGTGAGCATCTGTTCTGTAGGCGGAAACACCTTGTTGATGAGAATAAGCAGACTTATTCGAGCTGACAGGAAGGTTACGGGTAACTTAAATAATCACTCTTTACAACCGTGGTGAGCAGAAAGAATCTCAGAATGCACAATACATAGAAACCTTGAGGGGGAGGAGCTACAACAGCTCACAGAAAAGGCACATCGGGTTCTACTCCTTTCAACTAAGAACAGTGAGCACAGACTCACCCAACCTGGACAGATGAAGATTTGAGAAAGACAAGGCAACATTTTTTTTTCTTGAAATACAAAGAATAACACACAACAGCCCATGCTGTTATAGGAAAATAATCAACGACAGTGTAGCGTGATGCAGGCCGAGGTAAAGCGGAATTACTGTTACAACCTGTAACATGTCCCCAGTTGTTGTATTCCTCTTATACAATATCGCTTACAATTTTTCATATATTAAACTACGATGCATTGTTGTTGTGGAATTTAATTCTGTGAAACAAGTTAGTTCCTGTTCTCACTTACGTTATAGCAGCTATTGTCAGGTCAAGTGGGTTTTTATTGTCATTCCTATATAGCTTGTATAGGTTAGAACAAAATGTTGTTTTTCTAGAGCCGTGGTGCAACACATGGCAGCACACAAGAGTACGTATAGTGCAAATAAACAACAATGCAGGACAATAAATACACAGGACATGGGCTGTGAACTATAAATTATTTAGTTGTGAAGTATAAACAGTTGTTCCCTCTCTTTTTTCTCTGTCTTGAAATTAATGACAAAAACTCTCAGCTTGTCGTGTTACTGAGAAACTGCACAGAAGCGTAAACTCTTCTGTCTTGAAGATGTCAGAAAATTTAATGTTACAGCTTTACCTCTGACTGTTACAAAGCGCTGACACTGGAGACTCCTTCCAATACATTAAATAATTGCCTCCTCACTTCGAAAAATTTTACCATGTCAAAGATTACACACATTTTTCATCTGTTTGTGTGGAGCATACAAGTCCCTGTGAATGAGCTGTTACTATAGTAACGATAGTGTATTAGCGTGCTACTGTCAGAGCAGCTGTTGGAGAAAATTAACACCTTCAGAATCCAGAATACAGCAGCGCTGTGGGATAAAACAGTTTATGACATACTGTCACTATGCTCATGTGAGTGCTTTTAAATTGTTTTCACATGGGCGGTGATATTTTTGAAAATGGAGTGGTGAAATCTATTTTCTCCGCATGGACATGTCCTTGTTCATGTCTCACTCGGGCCTCACCCTCATCATTATCATTCATTAATGTTATGAATCGGGACGACTTTCCTTCAGTGACATCTGCGTGTTCCCAGGGAATTAACTCCAGCACAGAGTGTTACTGTGAAATTTTAGGGTGTGTGTGTGTGTGTGTGTGTGTGTGTGTGTGTGTGTGTGTGTGTGTGTGTGTGTCTGAGTATGCACTTTATGACTGCTGACAGTGATTCATTAATGCTTAAACAATAATGCTTGTTAGAAAAGCTCTTACTAGCTAGTATTCATGTTAACGACTGGCAGTCATCCCATATATCTCCAATCTGTTTATTAGCTTATAGCTAGCATATGAAATAAATTAGCGTATGAGATTAGATTCACACACTCGGCTTAATCCTGACAGAGGACACAGAGATATAGAAACTTTAGTAGAACATAACAGACTGAGAATGAGTTGCTTTACTTTCTTTTGGTATAAATAAACAAGCCAACACATTAAACCTGAAAGGACCAAATCAACCAAACAGCTAGCTTGTCTAATATATGGTTTATTAGTTGCAATTTAGATACAGATAATGCACTAATGACTAAATTTCTAACATTAAAATATAAAAATAAGACCACTACACCTTAATAACCCTATGCTGAAGTTTAGAGAAGGGCTATCTATGATGATAGTCAGAGGGATAATTTTTTTTAAAATAGCTAGCCATGTAAAGACATAGCTAGTTATATTTATGCTAAATTAATGTCCCATGATTTCTAGTCTCAATCTATTAAATCACTGATCGTGTTTTCCTCTTCAGTACTTTTGAGAAATGCTTTTCAAGCTCCATTACATTTTTTTAAGGCGTAATGGTTACATAAGCGGATGAGCGCTAATATCATAATAAGGGTTTAAAGCAGCACTTCATTTCATAATCTGGGATGTTTATATAAATGCCATAAATATAACTAGGACACACAGATGGCACAGCATACGGGGATTAGCAGTGCTAGCGAGTGCTCCGAAACACACACATTGATCTAACTTACACACTATTTACAGACGCTGCTGTTATCTAGAATAGTATTGAATATGTCTTTGATGAAGTAATCTATCTCAGACAAGCTGTTTGAAAGTTCCTATTTTTACTTAATGTGTAAAAATCTAGTAATCTATAAATCTTACAATGGCACAAGCTGTGAGTGAGTTTTACGAATCATAACGTACATCAGCCATCGACTCTTCTAGCTAGGGGAAGCAAGTAACTAGTTTTGAATGAATCACTAAAGTGAATGAGTCCCTACAGTAAACAAATCAGTCTTTTTGAACGAATCACTATGGTGAATGAATCACTAAGGTTCACTAAAGTTGAACGAGTCACTTAATTTGAATTTGAGTCACTAAAGGTGAACAAGTCACTTAATTTGAATTTGAGTCACTAAAGGTGAACGAGTCACTAATGTGAACAGATCTGTTCAAATCTGTTCAGTGAGTCAGTGTTTGAATCAGTGAATCTTTTCGTCATGACCGTGATTCGTTCCCCGCTTGCTCAGTGAATCAGTGTTTGAATCAGTGAATGTTTCCGGTCGTGACTATGATAGACTCCCCTCTCGTTCAGTGAGTCAGTGTTTGAATCAGTGAATCTTTTTGATCCTGACCATGATTCGTTCTCCTCTCGCTCAGTGAGTTGGTGTTTGAATCCGTGAATCTTTTTGATCCTGACCATGATTTGTTCTCCTCTCGCTCAGTGAGTCGGTGTTTGAATCAGTGAATCTTTTTGATCCTGACCATGATTCGTTCTCCTCTCGCTCAGTGAGTCGGTGTTTGAATCAGTGAATCTTTTTGATCCTGACCATGATTTGCTCCCCTCTCATTCAGTGAGTCAGTGTTTGAATCAGTGAATCTTTTCCATCATGACCGTGATTCATTCCCCTCTTGCTCAGTGAATCAGTGTTTGAATCAGTGAATCTTTTCGGTTGTGACCATGATTCACTTCTCTCTCATTTAGTGAATCAGTGTTTGAATCAGTGAATCTTTTCGGTCGTGACCGTGATTTGTTCCCCTCTCCTTAAGTGAGTCAGATTCTGAATCAGTGAATCTTTAAGGTCATGGCTATGATTGACTTTCCTCTCATTCAGTGAGTCAGTGTTTGAATCAGTGAATCTTTAAGGTCATGGCTATGATTGACTCTCCTCTCATTAAGTGAGTCAGTGTTTGAATCAGTGAATCTTTTCGCTCATGACTGTGATTTTTTCCCCTCTCCTTCAGTGAGTCAGAGTCTGAATCAGTGAATCTTTAAGGTCATGGCTATGATTGACTCTCCTCTCATTCAGTGAGTCAGTGTTTGAATCTTGCTTAAAAGCTAGAATCGCTCCTCTCAATCTGTTGGTGAGTGTTTTGAATCAGTGAAACTTGTTCTGTGATTCACTCCTGTGTCATTCAGTGAATCAGTTGAGTCAATGAGTCAGTGTAGCTATTTGTTGTCTGCTGTTAAAAGCAGTGTGGTCAGGCTGAATGAAACATTGAATGAATCTGAATGAATCATTTAACCTAATGAATTTAAATGTATGAATATTACAGTGTGCGTGTGTGTGTGTGTGTGTGTGTGTGTGTGTGTGTGTGTGTGTGTGTGTGTGTGTGTGAAATCCACATGAGTGTTTTGAACACTGTTTTGCGTTCTCTCTAAAAGGTCACATGTTCAGTGCCATATCCATCAGTTTAATAGTTAACTGCACATGGTTAGCATTAGCACATGTGAAATACTGCAAGAGATGAGGACAGGCCACAGACAGGGTGTATTTTTGGTGATATAATTACACAGTCACGCTAGAATTAGCATGCTAGCTGTGGTTAGCAACTGCACATCACCATTCATTTCTCACTGAGGCAGTGTTTAAGTTAGCACGTAGCTAGTTTCAGTTTGATTCATCCTCATGTTTTTTTATTTGGTTTTTAACCTGAAGTTAGCTGAAGGCATTTCTCCAAAGAAATGCAAAAATCGAGGAAAGAAAAACATATACTGCATATTAAAAGCTCTTATATAACAGATCAAAACGCTCCATTTTTGTCAATTAGAGGGAAAGAAGCAGTGCGGCAACACGACATGTTTCCATACGAGCCGATTTGGCCGAGGAAAAGCTGTAATTACGGCTCTGAATGGAGCTTTAAGTCAGAATGTGGTTTGGCGAACGTTTCCAAGGGACAAGCAGTCTTGTGGTTTGTGGTTTTTTGTCATCAAATGCAAATTGCACAGTCGAGGAGGAGAGAAAAAAGAGTGAGGAGCCTCCAGGATCCCACTTGGCTCCTTCGCTCACTTTTTCTTCACGTAAAATGGAAGAGACTCTCATTCAAAACTTTGTAACTGTCACAGCAGGAACCTGCAGAAATAATTAAAATAAAATTAAAGACGAGTTTCTCGTAAACGGTCAGGTTATGACAAGACGTGTAAATATCAGTGCTGTTATTTATCATCTGTGTCGTAAAATACCAAGTGCAGAGGAAAGTTTCTGCTTTCTGTCTTTCACAGCATGAGGGTTTTAATATAAACCTCTTTATTTCACTACTGTTTTTAATTTGCAAATAACAAACAAAAAAAGTAAAGTCTTTTTGTGTCCTTTTTGGATGTTTTTTTTTTTTTATTTTTATATTTTTAATTTTTTTTAAATAATTTTTTTATAATTTTTAAAAATAAAAATTCAATATTTTTAATCTAATTAATATTGATTAATATTTAATTTAAATCTTTTTTAGCCTTATTAATATTAATATTTAATATTTTTGCCTGGCTAAATTAAAATTAAATCAAATATTTAATTTAATTTAATAAAAAAAACTTTCTGGATTATTTATTTGTTTATTTATTTATTTAAAATTAAACATTTAATAATTGATGTTATTTGATTTTTCTTTTTTTACATTTTTTTATTATATATTTTAATCATATGACCACAGGAAGTTAAAGCCTTTCTGTGTACGTTTTGGCAGTTTTAAAATTATTTTTACATTGTTAATTCAAATAATATTGATTATTATTTAATTTAAATATTTTAGCTTAATTAATATGAATATTAATATTAATATAAAATATAATGTAAAGTTTTTCTGGCCTGTGTAAATTGAAATTGTTTAATATATATA
>CM074948.1:723624-736124 GCA_037577455.1 Pangasius macronema | reverse complement strand
ATTTGAATAAACACGAGAATTTTATTGTGTAAATAAATTAATAAATTAATAGAAAGAATACCAATGTTTAATTAAATCTTTTTAAAAGGGCTGAAGAATGAAACTTTAAAGAATGAAACTTTAAAGAATGAAACTTTTACAAATTTGTTTATTTAGAATTTGAGTGTAAACAATAAACAGCAGTAATGATGATTGTTAACGCAGAGTGCTGTGTTATATGTCCGCTACAAGTGAAGAACATCGTCATTCGCTTTTAGCATCAAACGGCTTTTTAATATCATTTGTCTGATGGTTGTTGTGGATAAGAGCCTCAGTGATGATCTCACGCTGTTTATCTGAAACCACAGACCACCACTATATTGATCTGGGATCAGGTTTCGGAGCATGATTCCTCCCTTAACAGTGTTTTCCTTTTCCTGCTTATTTGATTATTCTGCTGCATCTAAACATTAACCCCAGTCCTCAGTGCTGATCGTACTGTAAATATTAAACAGCTCAGGCCTTTGTTGTTGTTGCGATGTTGATATGGCGTTACATTGTTACAGTGCTGTTTCAGTGTTGATGTTAGTGTTGTTACGGCATTACTGCATTTGTTTGTGGAGTGGTTACAGTGTTGTTGTGGTGTTACGATGGCGTAATTTTGTTACAGTGCTTTTACAATGTAACAGCATTACAGTGTTGTTTTTGGTGTTACAGTGTTACAGCATTATAGTTTTATTGTGTTAGTGTTGTTACATCAGATGTTTTTTTTATTGTGAAAAGGTGAATTTAAGACCTTTAAATAATCACATGATCAATTCTGAATCATTTTAACTCAAAGTAAGTTAAAAAAAAAAGTGTTTCAGTGTTACAGTGTTGTTATGGTGTTAGTATTTTTATGCCATTACACTGTTGTTACAGTATTACACTGTTGTTACAGTGTTGTTAGTGTTACAGCATTAGTGTTACAGTGTTAGTGTTGTTACAGTTTTACAGTGTTGTTACAGTGTTGTGGTGTTAGTGTTGCTAGTGTTGTTACAGTGTTATGGTGTTAGTGTTGTTGCAGTGTTGTTATGGTGTTAGTGTTGTTATAGTGTTGTTACGGTGTTACAGTTTTGTGGTGTTAGTGTTGTTACAGAGTTACAGTGTTGTTAGTGTTACAGTGTTGTTGCAGAGTTACAGTGTTGTTACAGTGTTAGTGTTGTTACGGTGTTACGGTGTTGTTGCAATATTACGTTGTTGTTGCTGATCTGAATGTTTGTTCATCACAGGATCATTAATGAGAACTGTAAAGAGACTCACCAAGAGAAAAATAAATGGCTGATTTTTATGTTCTACTTTTTTACTTACTTTGGATTAAAATGATTCAGAATTGATCATGTGATCATTTAAGGGTCTTATCATTACATTCACCTCTCAAAAAACACTGCAGTTTGTGATTTTATATAATAAGTAAATAATAAGTAAAACAATTAGTAAACACGCCCGGGCCTGAACGTGTGAGAGGATTTGAGCTTGTAGAATCACTAAATGTTTTAAATTTTGTCATTAGCAATTAATCCCTGTGACAAATCCCCAACTGTTTTGTTGTGTTTATTGATCAGGTGTTAACATGCAATATGCATTACGCAAATGACTAATTGTGTACATGTAAGTGATCACTGTAAATGTTATTTTGTGCTAGGATCATCCTGATTGATATGCAAATATGCCCACATTTATGCAAATGATGTGTCTGAATTCTATATATTTGTAATGTAATAATTAATGTGCAATACTAACACAACACTGTATTCTTGCAAACTTGCAACATACAAATGAGCCATTTCACAATTCCCTGTTTTATCATGTTCATTGATCACGTCAATATGCGTTATGCAAATGAGCTAATGAATATAACATGCCTCACATCAGATGAGCGCTGTAAGTATTGTATGTCACACCTGCGGACAGTTTTATGTCCTCACACTGGTGTATGTGTATTTATTTGTTCCTGATGTGTGTTTGTTTCCTCAGGTGGAGGCTGACGACGTGCTGACGAAGGAAGAACAGATGTCCCTCATCATCAACGCCAGGAACAAGTGTGAGAGCTCCATAAAGTCCAGACACAAAACAGCTGGTGAGAAATCAAAATTTACACAAACACTAAAGGCATTTCAGACATGCGGCTGTGTCCTGAATGGCTTCCTGCTCACTCCGTAGTGCACTACGGGTTAGTAACATTACACCAGCAGAATAAACCACGCAGGATACATTAATGATCAATGATTCTTACAGTGATTCACTGACATTTGTGAACAAATCCTCAAATGATTCACTTACAGTTTTTAAAATGACTCTTCAAATGATTCGTTTAATTAATTTTAAACAGATCCTCAAGGGATTTACTGACAATCTGTAAACAACTCCTGAAGCAATTCACTTATGTTTTAAACATCTCCTTAAAGTGATTCACTTTAAGGCAATTTATAAACAACTCCTCAAGCAATTCACTGACATTTGTAAACGACTCCTTGAGTGATTCACTTGCATTTAAAATGATTCCTCGAGCAATTTACTTACTTTGTAAATGACTCCTCGAGTGATTCACTTAAATTTGTAAATGACACCTTGAGTGATTCACTTATATTTGTAAACGACTCCTTGAGAGAATCACCATCATTTTAAATGTGTTCATTGTGTGAATCACTTACATTTTAAATGACATTCAGAGCCACAGTTTGGTCCAATCAGACGTGAGCATTTTGCTGAATTGTTCTTTATATTTAGCTATGTTAATGTTCATCACAGCTAACTATAAAACATCAGCAAAATGCTCTCTTCTGATTGGCTGGTAGGTGAACATTATTTTTCTTAAAGCACAATCAGTCAAAAAACAACTTCATCTTTGTAATGTAACCATGGCAACCAACATATTTTAATGTTGGAGTTGTATATTTAAAGACCTCCTTGACTGATTCACTTACATTTGAAAGAACCTTTTGAGGGATTCATTATGAACATACATTTGGAATCAACTCCTCTGGTGATTCACTGACATTTGTAAATGACTCCTCAAGCAATTCACTTTATATAAACACAGCTGACTTAAGGGATTGGTTTACATTTATAAACGATTCCTCATTCACAGACACAGTTTGGTCCACCACGTAACCGTTAATATTCATCCTGGATTGTTTAGGAATGTTTTTTGATGATTCATAAAGTTCCTAGTACAATAATCACATGACATTGCTAGTAACACTATGGAAACAATATGATGTTGCAGTAGTTTTGTATGAATGTTTGTAGACATTATGTAAATTCGTCTACAAACATTCTCATGTTGGCAAAAAGATCCAGCTTGATTAAACTGACACATTACACACTCTCCTAGATGCAGAAGCATTCTGCTAGCTGGGATGGAACTGCAGTGCGATGAACTGAATTATGGGTTGTTAATGCTGAGAAGAACATGAGATGCTTAGGGTTGTAGGGTTCACAGTGTGTGTGTGTGTGTGTGTGTGTGTGTGTGTGTGTGTGTGTGTGTGTCTGTTCCCTGGGGCAGTGTGACTTGTGTACCTGCTGTTAGTTGTGGTGACACTGCGACCCGGGACGAGGGTTGGACATGTTTTTCCCATCAAAGTGTGTTAGCGATGCTCTCGGCTAAAAGCAGAAAGGCCGCTGACTTCAGCCGCTAAATCGCTCGGACTCTACAGAACGTTAGCATGACTGCTATTACTGCTGCAGTGTTACTGCTATTACTACTGCTGCTGCTTCTGAAGTGTTTCTCATTCACTCACACTCAGGTTTTTGTAGAGAATTTCAGTCAGAGCTGCACTTTATACTGAGTAAAGTATCACATTAATGTCTAATACTAATTAATTAATATTAGTATCACATTTCACATTAATATGTGAAACTTTCCCACTGAAACACAGCAGCTCCATCCTGTTAGAGTGAAGCGTGTAGAGTGACGCGTGTAAGAGTGAAGCGTGTAGAGTGAAGCGTGTAGAGTGATGCATGTAAGAGTGAAGCGTGTAGAGTGAAGCGTGTAGAGTGATGCGTGTAAGAGTGAAGCGTGTAGAGTGAAGCGTGTAGAGTGATGCGTGTAAGAGTGAAGCGAGTTAGAGTGAAGCGTGTAGAGTGACGCGTGTAAGAGTGAAGCGTGTAGAGTGAAGCGTGTAGCGTGATGTGTGTAAGAGTGAAGCGTGTAGAGTGATGCGTGTAAGAGTGAAGCGTGTAGAGTGAAGAGTGTTAGAGTGAAGCGTGTTAGAGTGAAGCTTTTAGAGTGAAGCATTAGAGAGAAGCGTGTAGAGTGAAGCGTGTAGAGTGAAGCATGTAGAGTGAAGCTTGTTAGAGTGAAGCATGTAGAGTGAAGCATGTAGAGTGAAGCATGAGAGTGACGCGTGTAGAGTGAAGCATTAGAGTGAAGCGTGTTAGAGTGAAGTGTGTAGAGTGAAGCGTGTAGAGTGAAGCGTGTTAGAGTGAGGCATGTAGAGTGAAGTGTCTTAGAGTGAAGCGTGTAAGACTGAAGCATGTAGAGTGAAGCGTGTTAGAGTGAAGCGTGTAAGAGTGAAGTGTGTAAGACTGTAGTGCCCCATTTTTTCTCACCACCACCCCTATGAGCACTTTCTACACTTAACAGCAAAATACCCAATTTATTTTTATTTATTACGCTATCTTAATTTCTCAGCTTCCTTCCTTCCTTCCTTCCTTCCTTCCTTCCTTCCTTCCGTCCGTCCGTCCATCCGTCCGTCCGTCCGTTCGTCCTCTGCTCTGTCAGGTTCTACACTGCCTCCTTCAGCACATTTTTAATATAAAATATTAAACTGTATTTGTTTATATAGTTTTATTTTTCCTGCTAATGAGTTTCTGATGAGACAGTGACAAAATGTCAACAAGAGACAAAAAGAGTCTTTTCAAAAGTGTCCAAAGTTTGACACAGACACACACACACACACACACACACACACACACAGACAAACACACAAAGAATCCAGATTAAAAACAGTGAGGGTTTCAGCAGTATGAGCTTAGAGAACTGGGGATCAGCACATGTCTGATTGTTCAGCCTTAGTGAGTTGTGAGGGACACACCCTCTCTGTGTGTGTGTGTGTGTGTGTGTGTGTGTGTTTTCACTCTCAGACCTCAGCCCACCCTTCACATCTCCACTCGGAGGGTAAAGCAGTTATTATTAGTCATGCCATGTTGGATTGTTTGCCCAGCGCGGTTTGAGATTTAGCGAGCGGCTAGCTGAATTGGGTTTGGCTATTCTTGTCCTAACCTCAAACCTCCAACCTCCTGTTTGTTGTTCCTGCGCCTCACTGAGTCCTGAGTCTCCACCATGGACACACACACACACACACACACACACACACACACACACACACACACACAGAACAAGGTCCTCATTGAGACGGATGAGCAAACTTAAGTTGAGTCTATGTCAAAATAATTCAAGAATAACTGCATAAACACTCGGTCTGTGTAATCTGTGTGTGTGTGTGTGTGTGTGTGTGTGTGTGTGTGTGTGTGTGTGTGTGTGTGTGTGTTTGTGCGCGTGCGTGCGTGCGTGCGTGTTCTATCTGTGTTTTTACACATTTTGGACTATCACCCCACATGGCATAGAAAGAAAAAAAGCAACACTCAGGGATAGAAAATACGGACTGAAGACGGAAATAGCTTTTTTTTGTTAATTGTAATATGATGTAACATGAAAGCAAGAGAATGAAAAATAAAAGACTCATGAGATGATATATAAATGGTTGCCTGGTTCCTGGTTGCCTAGCAACAGTGTAATCATATGAATGGTGAGTGTATTGCGTATTGTCCTCCTGTTGAACCACGGCAGTATGAAAGCTGAGGTGCAAGAAGTCTGTTTTGTGAAAAATGAAGCAGATATTCAAGGATTTATTCGATGTCCTTGTTTGACCATCAGGGATATCGGAGCGTTGTGGCTTTACACAGCGAGATTACAGAGTCGGGGGAAAGACAAATATTTAAACACAGCCAGAGTGACATCACCGAGAACCACACGCCGGCCGGGGGAAATACCTTGGGCGCTGGTGGTTTGCAGGGGAAGCGTGGTGTACGCCGGCTCCTGTAGGGCTGGAGCTAAACTTAACACCGTGAGACAGAGCCATGCGGTGGTGGGTGGGGTCAGGGTTAATTAACGCCATGTGGTGGGTGGGGTAAGGGTTAATTAATGCTTTGTGGTGGTGGGTGGGGTAACATTTAATTAACGCTTTGTGCTGGTGGGTGGGGTACAGGTTAATTAACGCCATGTGGTGGTGGGGTACCGGTTAATTAACACTTTGTGGTGGTGGGTGGGGTACAGGTTAATTAACGCCATGTGGTGGTGGGGTACCGGTTAATTAACACTTTGTGGTGGTGGGTGGGGTACAGGTTAATTAACGCCATGTGGTGGTGGGGTACCGGTTAATTAACACTTTGGTGATGGGTGGGGTAACGAGTAATTAACGTCATGTTGTGGTAGGTGGGGTCAGGTTTAATTAATGCTTTGTGCTGGTGGGTGGGGTACTGGTTAGTTAACACTTTGTAGTGGGTGGCGTAACATTTAATTAACATTTTGTACTGGTGGGTGGGGCCAAGGTTAATTAATGCTCTGTGGTGGTGGGTGGAGTCAGGGTTAATTAACGCTTTGTGTTGATGGGTGGGGTACTGGTTTAACACTTTCCTTTCTTTCTTTTTTTTTCTTTGTCTGGTCCTCATGAGGAAAACTGATTATTTTTTTTTTTTTACAAAAACTGCTGATTTTATTTAAAAAACTAAAAGAACCGAAAGATTTTCTTTTTGTTTCTGAGCTCAGGTTCAGAGTTAGATTTAGGTTTAGCACAGCATTAATTATCTGCATAAATGTTGATGTAATGGAAAGTCTTTACCAGGATAGTAAGACAGACATATATATGTTTGTGTGTGTGTGTGTGTGTGTGTGTGTGTGATGGACCTGAGAGCCGTCATTCGTCTTTTATTTTGTAACTAGTTATTTTGCGGCAGCTGGTTTTAATAAACGCTACATTGAAAAGCCGAAAACACACACGCCGAAGCCAAGGAGCTGTGGGAACAGAAGCAGATCACGCTCATTATTATAACACGCACACACACACACACACACACACAAGCGTTTAAAAAGTGCAGATCCATCAGAACCGTTTCTTCTCATGATGTGGATGGTTTGAAGGGGAAGCAGTGAGGCGGTCCACATCCCCACTGTGCGGTCCAATAATGACACACTGCGCTGATGTGTGTGTGTGTGTGTGTGTGTGTGTGTGTGTGTGTGTGTGTGTAGGCTGGGAAAAACCTTTTCACATGGGCTGTGTCTCAAATCACACTGTGATCTAATACTATAAAGTATTTATTATGTAGAAGAGTAGATCAGAACTGAGAGCTTCATTACCTTCTGTGTGTGTGTGTGTGTGTGTGTGTGTGTGTGTCTGTGTTTCAGAAGGTAACTGTGTCCCCGAGTGGGATGGCTTTGTGTGTTGGCCTGAAGGAGCTCCGGGACGAACGGTGTCTGCTTCCTGTCCTGAGTACGTCTTCGACTTCAACCACAAAGGTGACTGACACACACACACACACACAAACACGCACAAACAAACAAACACAAAGAAAGAAAGAAAGAAAGAAAGAAAGAAAGAAAGAAAGAAAGAAAGAAAGAAAGAAAGAAAGAAAGAAAGAAAGAAATTTGAAAAAGGAAGAATAAAGTAAGGACAAAAGAGTAGAAAGAAAAAAAATAACTGAATTAATTGGTGTGAAAAGAAAGAAATGAGAGACTGAGAAGAAAGAAAGTTAAAATAAAGACAGTGACAAAACAACTGAAGAAAGAAGAAAGAAGGGAACAAAAACAAAAGAGGAATGAGGAGAGATAAGAAAGAAAGATAGAAACAAACAAACAAACATCTAACTCTTAGAGCCAGAAGAAAAAAGAAAGAAAGAAAGAAAGAAAGAAAGAAAGAAAGAAAGAAAGAAAGAAAGAAAGAAAGAAACTCTCTTGGTTTAAATACAGATATTTGAAGCACCAAACAGATCCAAATACAGATAGCGTCACTGTGTTACACTGCTCCTGGTCCAAACCCAGATGTTCTGAACATCTCAGGAGACGTTGGGGGGAGTGGATAGTGAAGTGATTAGTGAAATGGAAGTGGAGCTGAAGGCAGCAGCAGTGATGGGTAAGGTGGGGATGATGAGATGCATTTACCTTCCATTTGCACATTACGTATACATAGGAATTCTTACGCGGAACACTCAACTAAGTGAGAGAACAAGAAATACAAGACAAGTGTACATGAAACACAAACAGTTTAGCTGCTATTGAACTTCTGTAATCACTACTTGCTTATTTAGGCTTTGAAGAGCCTTACAATCATATCTCACACCAACAACATCAAGGATTAAGTAAACAATTAAATAAACATAGAGAACATTAAAATTAGTTAAGCAAGCCATCTTGTCATGGATGGCACCTAATCAGGTGAAATTAAATCCCAGTAAGACTGAGCCTCTCCACTGGTGTCCCACAGGGATCAGTGCCCTTCTGTTATCCCTCTATCCCTTGGCACGCTCATATTCACTATAACTGCTCTCTCAGCAAGGTCATAATTCTCTATAGCCACTCACAGAGAGGTTGTACCTTCTATATCTGCTCTATTTGTGAGTTCATGTCCTCTACTCCCACTCACAAAGAAGTAGTATTCTCTATATCCTCTCTCAGCGAGGTCTCTCATGTTCCTGCACAGACCTCAGGATATTTGGCAGACATCTTGTCATGGATGGCACCTAATCAGGTGAAATTAAATCCCATCAAGGCTGAGTTGCTGTTCATCCCTGTAGATGCATCCTCATGTAAAGATCTTGTGATCACCCTTTTGTCACACGACTCTCAGCTCTCCTCGTTAGTATAGTGGACAGTATCTCCGCCTGTCACGCGGAAGACCGGGGTTCGATTCCCCGACGGGGAGTAACAGTCGCTTTTGGGGGCAGTCGTGGCCTAATGGTTAGAGAGTCGGACTTGTAATCCACAAGTGCCATGGTGTAGCTCCATCATGAGCCTAATGGTGATGGCTGATTTGGGTTTAATGAGCCATCCAAGAGAGTGGATAGATGCTGTTTATCACTGTAAATATGGCCATCTGATCAAAGAGATGATGGTCTCAGCAGGCACAGGGTGTACATCCACTTAACTCACTCGGGCTGGACCACTCGACTGGCTCCCTAATCCCAAATCAGCCATTTTAACTATCATTGTTGCTGCCTTCAGCTCCAATTCCAATTTACTAACCACTCCCCCAAGGTCTCCTGAGATGTTCAGACCAACAGGCTTTGGACTTGCTTCCACATAAATGGACATTGTGGCTGTTGAAGCTTCATGCTGCTAGAGTGGCCAAATTGTCATCAGTCCTCAAATGCCTTTCAGCAGGATGACAAGACTCTCCATTTACAATTTTGCATCATTTGGCAAACACCCTTATCCAGAGCGACTTACAATTATCTCATTTATACAGCTGAGCAGCTGAGGGTTAAGGGCCTTGCCCAAGGGCCCAGCAGTGGTGCTGGGATTTGAACTCTCAACCTTCTAATCAGGTTGATTAACCACTGCGCTATCACATCCTGTCCATCATCGTAGCAGTGGTTTTCTTCCTGCCTGGAGGGACGGTCAAATCAGGTGACAGAGAAGCTCCACTTCTGCTCCATGCAGCCTCTCCACTGGTGTCCCACAGGGATCAGTGCCCTTCTGTTATCCCTCTATCCCTTGGCAAGCTCATATTCACTATAACTGCTCTCTCAGCAAGGTCATAATACTCTATAGCCACTCACAGAGAGGTTGTACCTTCTATACCTGCTCTATTTGTGAGTTCATGTCCTCTACTCCCACTCACAAAGAAGTCGTATTCTCTATATCCTCTCTCAGCGAGGTCTCTCATGTTCCTGCACAGACCTCAGGATATTTGGCAGGCATCTTGTCATGGATGGCACCTAATCAGGTGAAATTAAATCCCATCAAGACTGAGTTGCTGTTCATCCCTGTAGATGCATCCTCATGTAAAGATCTTGTGATCACCCTTTTGTCACACGACTCTCAGNCGCGGAAGACCGGGGTTCGATTCCCCGACGGGGAGTAACAGTCGCTTTTGGGGGCAGTCGTGGCCTAATGGTTAGAGTGTTGGATTTGTTATCTGAAGGTCGTGGGTTTGAGTCTCAGGTCCAGGATTGTTGGTTGGGGGAGTGAATGACTCTTCCACCCTCAATACCATGACTGAGGTGAGATCCTTGAGCAAGACACTGAACCCCCAACTGCTCCCTGGGCACCGCAGCATAAAAAAGGGCTGCCACTGCCCCGGGTGTGTGTTCACTACTGTGTGTGTGCACTTGGATGGGTTAAAATGCAGAGCACAAATTCTGAGTATGGCCACAAGTCACTTCACTTCACCGCCTGTCACTGCACGCAACCTTGGGGTATAGCGAATACGACTTCTTTGTGAGTGGGACTAGAGGATATGACCTCACAAATAGAGCAGGTATAGAAGGTACAACCTCTCTGTGAGTGGCTATAGAGGATTATGACCTTGCTGAGAGAGCAGTGAATATGAGCTTGCCAAGGGATAGAGGGATAACAGAAGGGCACTGACCCCTGTGGGACACCTGTGGAGAGGCTGCATGGAGCAGAAGTGGAGCTTCTCTGTCACCTGATTTGACTGTCCCTCCAGGCAGGAAGAAAACCACTGCTATGATGATGAACAGGAAGTGGTAGCGCAGTGGTTAATCAACATCTGCAACTGATCCTGAATGCAGCTGTTCGACTTGTTTTCAACGTCCCCAAGTTCACCCACACCACCCCATTGCTTCACGCCCTCCATTGGTTTCCTGTAGCTGCTGCCAAAAACGGACCAGCACCCACTTACCTTAAAGCAAATATCACACCTCATACTGCATCGCGCTCCCTCTAAGCCTCTAGCACTTCTCAACTGGACCCACCGTCTCTCAGTGTACAAGGAAGACGTGCATCAAAGATCTTCTCTGTCCTGCACCCAGGTGGTGGAATAACTTTCCCTGTCCAAACAGCTGAGTCACTGGCTGTCTTCAAATGAAGACTAAAGACCTAATTCTTCACCAAGCACTTAAAGGATCATTTTGTAATAAAAAAAAAATTCATTGTCTTGCGTTTTTTTAGTACTCTATTAACCTCCCCAACAGGGTTTTAGACTGATAGTACTCTTAGTCCCTGATCTAGTGAACCAGTATGAGGATGTGTTTTTGATTTCAAAGCACTTCTGTAAGTTGCTCTGTATAAGAGTGTTTGCTGAATTATGTGAATGTATTATAAATGTAATCCATTTAAGGGTTCTGCTACATTACCATCAGCATAGATGGGGTTCCATGAGCAAGCAGTCTGCTCACTGAACCACACAGTAACACACAGCATGAGATATCAGCTTTTAAAAAAATGTCAGTCATGTACAACATGGTCAGTGTGTTACTGATCTATATGTATACAATCTGTTACACTTATATGAACAGCAAGATTATATTCACATTCAGTCAGTCCGTGAAAAAAATACCGTGTGCGTGTGTGTGTGTGTGTGTGTGTGTGTGTGTGTGTGTGTGTGTGTGTGTATAGGCCACGCCTACAGGAAGTGTGATGTGAATGGAAGTTGGGAACTCACTGCAAAGAATAAGACGTGGGCAAATTACAGCGAGTGTGCAAAGTTCCTCACACACTACAGTCAGAACCAGGAGAGGGTATGAACACACATGCACACACACACACACACACACACACACACACACACACACACACACACACACACACACACACACACACACACACACTTCATGACTTTAGTATATAAGGTTCTCTCTAACAGATACAAAGACCACACCTTTACTGTCAGAGAGGCCACGCATGCTTTACTAATCAACACAGCCACACCTCCTTTGATAATAAACATACGTCATGCCATTTTGTAGCAAACTCACATCAATCCTCTTTAACAAACAAAAAAATAAGCCACACCTGCTTAGTAACAAACGCAAAGGCCACCCCTCCTTTAGTAATTAACAGAGGCCACACCTCCTTTACAAACAAATGCAGAGGCCACACCTCATTTACTAAAAAACACAGAGGCCATGCCTCCTTTACTAACTATCACAAAGGCCACGCCTCCTTTACTAACAAACACAGAGGCCACGCCTCATTTACTAAAAAACACAGAGACCATTACTCCTTTACTAACAAACACAGAGGCCACACCTCCTTTACTAACTAACACAGAGGCCATGCCTCCTTTACTAACAAACACAGAGGCCACGCCTCCTTTACTAACAAACACAGAGGCCACACCTCTTTTACTAACTAACGCAGAGGCCACGCCTCCTTTACTAACAAACACAGAGACCATGCCTCCTTTACTAACTAACACAGAGGCCATGCCTCCTTTACTAACAAACACAGAGGCCACACCTCCTTTACTAACAAACACAGAGGCCATGCCTCCTTTACTAACAAACACAGAGGCCACACC
>CM074948.1:706371-719219 GCA_037577455.1 Pangasius macronema | reverse complement strand
CTCATATCTCACATTCATACACTCGTATCTCACGCTGATACACTCATATCTCACATTTATACACTCGTATCTCACGCAATATCTCATGTTGTAGAGAACTTTTAAATTAAATTTGTGTCTCATTTAAAGCTTTTCTTTTCTCCCTCTGTATTTTCTTCCATTCAGCATTTATTCATAAGGTTTTTTGGCTTTCTACAATAATCTTGCTGAGGTGGTGCATACAAAGCCTGCAGCTCACCCACACACACACACACACACAAACACACAAACATATCACTTTAATTAATCAATGAATTGTTTATTATTGTTGGCTGTTAACGAGTCACAGCTCATGGCTGATTCTGGTTGCTCTCACTCTCCCGTGTTCCAGGTGTCCCTGCTATGTTTGTCACCGTTTGGGCGAGTGTTCGAGCCACACTTGCTGACACAGAGTGAGTGATACACACACACACACACACTTCACTGCTAGATTTAACGAGTATGTTCTGTTAATCACAGTAGTGTTGAGGCGATAACCTGTGTTTTGAGGATAAATAGGCTGGATGACAAATTGCGTCTGTGTGTGACGCAGGTGCTGGGACCTGAGTGCTGGTAATCTGAAATGGATCGTACAGATCCCCATTCTGACAGCCATCGCGGTGAGTTTTTGCACACACACACACACACACACGCACACAATGTTTGTGATGTCTCTGTCAAGTCTCTGTGAATGAGCTGTTACTATAGAAATGATACCGTATTAGAACGAGCACATTAATACAAACCTGTGATTTGCAGCTGCATTATTGTCAGAGCTGCTGTTCTAGAAAATTAATCAACACCTTCTGACCAATCAGAATGCAGAACTCAGGGTGGTGTATTATTACTGTTACTGTAGAAGTCTGGCATTTCACTACAAGCAGACGTGATGAATTTATAATCATGTTTAAATTAATAATGTATAAACATTTATTATTTTTTTATTTTAAAGATCAATTTCCTGCTCTTCTTGAACATCATCCGAGTTTTGGCTACAAAGCTGAGAGAAAGTAACGCCGGACGCTGTGACAGCAGACAGCAGTACAGGTGAACAGTAACCTCCTGACAGAGTCACAGTTTTTACCTTTTTTTATTTTATGACAGTTATTTATCATATATTATTTTAATGACTGATTTTTTTTAACATCTATTTGCTGTTGCTTTTTCTGTGTTTTGTTTATTTTTTTATTTTTTTATTTTTTTTTATTTAGGGTTTTAAAACTATAATTCATATAATAAATAATTAAAATACCAAATAAATAAAATGTTTTTAGAAGTTGGTGGGATTCTAATTAATTAATCAATTAATCAATTAATGTATTTATTTATTACCATTTAAAATGTATTTTTATCAGCCAATTTTGTTTATTTTTGTGATTTCTGTCACTGTTGTGTTTTGATTCATTTTTTTTTTATTCATTATGCCAACAGTTTTTAAAAAATATTAGCTAATAAAATATTAATTCAGTTACATTAACATATTAATGAATACATTCTTGGGGTTGTGTTATATAATGAGTATTGAATTGCTAATTATTTTTTTAGTAAGTTATTTTTAACTTTTTGTCTAAAGCTTCTAAGCTAATTTACGCTCATTTAATAATAAAAGAAAAAAATAATAATAATAATAAGCTAATTTACACAAATAATGACATATTTACACAATTTTAATTTTACACAATTACTTGATTTATATGCAATTAATTTATTAAATATTATTAATTTGGGTTTTTTAAAGCAAATTTTAGTGTGTGTGAAGTTAAATATTTAATTACTGAACCACTGGCTTTAAAATTAAAATGTTACTTTAATTTTTTTTTAGTTAAATTTATTAATTTAATTTCCTTTTTGTTGTGGCCAAGCCATGATGATGATGATGATGATGATGATTATTACTATTATTATTATTATTGTTTGTGCACAGGAAGCTGTTGAAGTCGACGCTGGTGTTGATGCCGCTGTTCGGCGTTCATTACATCGTGTTCATGGCGATGCCGTACACGGAGGTGTCCGGAGTTCCCTGGCAGATTCAGATGCACTGTGAGATGCTCATTAACTCCTTTCAGGTATCGATTTTAAAATGCATATTCATTTTTAATCTTATCCCAAATATAGCCACTTAACCAAGCCACGTTACCTTCTTTAATTTCATACCAGAGCTACAAGGCTAATGTAGCTAGCAATTAGTTGAAGCTTAAAGCCTCCAGTGTAGGACTGTGTGTGTCTAAATGATCACAAACTCACCTCATAGGATATAAGTTCATAAAATATAAAATATAGATTACACTAAAAAAAGTAAAAAATGTGTATAAAAAATTAGATTTTAAAAATATTTCAGAATTTTTCAGAAACAATTTATTTTCATCAGTTAAATTCATCAGTAACTCATCAGTAATTTATCAGTAAATCAACAAGTAAATCAACTTATCAGTAACTCTCAAAAAGTCATCAATACCTTGTCAGTAATTCATCAATAATTTATCAGGAATTTATCAGGAATTCATGAATAATTTATCAATAATTCATCAATATTTCATCAGTAACTCATCAGTAGTTCATCAGTTATTTATCAGGAATTTATCTGTAATTCAACACAGATGTGTTTGATGTTTGTGTGTGTGTGTGTGTGTGTGTTCACTGACAGCTATTTTTTTTTCTCATTGCAGGGTTTCTTCGTTGCAATTATTTACTGCTTCTGTAACGGAGAGGTAAGATCAGCTCCATCACTGTATTTATTGTTAGAGGTGAATCACTACTAATCACTTACAGCCTTGAAATTCAACATGAACACAAGTGCTTAATCTCACTTATTATTAATTGTTTTTTTTATTTAATTTGTATACATTTCAAACAGGCCAATGTTGTAAGACATTAGTTTTGTAAAAGACAAACACAGAAGACAAAAAGTTTATGCTAATTACATTTTATCACTTGCAATGTATTAATCTAAAATATACTGAAATATATAGAAATATATATATATAATTTAATGTTAATAATTAAAATGTATTCGTATTATTATAGTATGACAATGCAAAAAAAAAAAAAACAATAATAATAATAATTAAAGAAGTTTAATATTGTTATGTTCCTTTCAATAAGAGGCCACACAGTTAGCTTTGTGTTTGGACCTTCCGAATGCTAATCCTGGCTAGCTAGTTAGGTAGTTAGCTATGGTAGTTAGGTAGTCAGCATGATCTTCCATAACTCAGTGACTATTTAAGCTAGTGAGGGAAGTTTCTATGTCTGATGGAAGCTAAAACCCAAATTAGGTTCGACGCCAATACATAAATGTAGCTACAATTTATATATTAGCAAATAATTCAGGTGCAGTTGCAATGGATTGTCAGCGATGGGTTTTACACTGTAACGCGAAATGCTAACTGGAGTGTTTTTGCGCCGTGTCCAGGTCCAGGCGGAGATTAAGAAGTCGTGGAGCCGGAGGACGCTGGCGTTGGACTTTAAGCGGAAGGCGCGCAGCGGTAGCAGCACGTACAGCTACGGCCCGATGGTTTCCCACACCAGCGTGACCAACGTGACGTCGCGGCAGCGTGACGTCAGCATGCGGCTCACGCCCGCTAACGCTAACGTTAGCACCAACGGGCACCGGAACCTTCCGGGCTACGTGAAGAACGGCTCGGTGTCGGACCAGTCCATCCCATCATCTGCTCACGAACTCCACATGCAGGAGGACGAACCGTCAAAGATGGCGACGGACGAAAAACCCGCCCCGTTGGTCGAGGAAGAGCGGGAAACGGTCATGTGACTTGGTGGATGTTACAAAGAACCTCAGGATCTGCTCTTGGAGGAGTCTGCTAGCTTTGCTAAATAAGCTAACAGCCTAGCATTAAAGGCTAATGAAGGAACTCTGGACCACCAGCAGGATTCAGAAGACAGTTTTTTCATTGCTGTCAGATGAAGATGATATTTAATGTGTAAGATATTGTATAAATATATTCTGTATAGTGAAATGTGTGATTACGTTGTGCTTTTTTTTTTTGAAGAAAAAAAGTCAGGTGTTTTTAACGTCCTTCTTAATCGTTATTAAACTTCTCACGTGAGTTTAGTATTTTACAGAAAACGGCTTTTTTTGTCGTTGTAGCTGAAACGTTTTAAGGAAATTAACAGAAACAGAAAAAAATTCAGGTTATCGAGCTTCTCGCATGAGTTCAACGTTTCACACCAAAGTCTAAACTTTTTACTTACACCAGAACAAACCTTCAGTTCATTTTTTTATGAAATGTTTTAAAAAACACACGCGATCTTCTCAGACCTACAGTATTTCACAAAATCCACCTCATTCCTGATTCCTCTATTTCTGTGCTTCGTAGCCGTTAGCATGCGCGCGCCTATACTTATCGCTACGTTGTCGTTGGTTAGCATCAAAATGCTATCCTCTCTAGTTTGAAAATTTTTGCTAATCTGTCTGATTTATTTGGGTTTAAATTGATATATATATACGTTCTTGCCATGACCTCATTTCCTCTCAAAGATGTTTTTGTGTCAGAAATTTTTTTTGTTTTTTTGTAATTAACATTCCACACATTCGCTCATTACAGTAACGAGTTTGGGAAATAAGCTTACAGGAAGAAGGGCGATGCAGCTATTCTTAATTAAATATACCTAGCAAGGTAGTAGCCAAATGACACACACAAAAAAGATGCTAATTTAAATACTTTAACAAAATTTATTGTCACATAGCTTGCTAAATTAGCTAACCCTCTATTCCGCTAGCAATAGTTAGCACTTAACTAGTCGATTTAGCAAAGAACTGGAACTGAATAATCTGATTGGAAAATGTAATGAATTCATATAAAAGTAATTTCTATTTTTATTTTAGAAAATTGTGGATATTCACACATTTGAGTGTATTTATTTGATTAATTCATGTCCAGCCTTTCATTATTGTTTAAAGTTTGTCAGTTTCAACATTTATTTTATTTTTATTCCCTTTAGTAGATTAACCTTAATCTGAAATTAAAAAGAAATGAGTTATATTTATTTATTTGATTCCTTTTTTTTTTTTTGAAAACGTTAGAAAAGTGTAAAATCCACTCAGTGTGAAAAAGTGTGTCAATTCATGTATGTCAAAATGTTTACAAAAAAAAAATCTAAAACAGAAAATGTTCATATTGTGAGCGAAATGAGCAGCAGTCATGCTAATGTTCTGTACATCTGTAACTTGATGGTAACTATGAAGGGATCTTATTTTGTTGTGATACACTGACGACTTTTTAAAGCAACATTGCTAGCTGACTTTTATAAAATCAAAGTTAAAACTTGTTAACACGAAACGTAATCCTCAGATGGCTAGCTAGCAGTCTGGTCATGCTAGCTGAGTAACTAATTATTTCATGTATCAAATTTGTTTAAAGAAACACCTCCTAAATATTCGTCAGCTGCTAACTAGCTAGCTATCATGTTAGCTAGTTCTGTACCCAAAAGACTGTTATATTGATTTATCAATAATAATAAAAAAAAAAATATTTTATTCATTCAAGGAATTTCACATTTCTTGTTTAAAAATAGTCGTATGATCTTGTTCTAATTTAATTTAATCTAACAATTTAATGAGTAATTTATTAAAATATTAGCAATGTTGCTTTAAAAAATGTTTAAAAAAGTGTTTTTAACATATAATTCTTTCCAGAAATTAGCAGCTTTAAAAGCTTTTTTTGCTTTATTTTACAAAAAAGAAAAATTGTCATCAATGTCTAAAATAGTATTCTTTTTAGAAAAAAAAAGGAACAAAAAAATGTAAAAGTGTCAAGTTTTTTTAATTCTTTTTTTCCCTGTAAGTATTTTAAAAAGTAAAACATTCCTCCGGGTGTTTTTTTTTTTGGTAAATTTTTTGTGTTTTATCTCCTCATTCCCTCTCGATATTTTTAATGAAGTAAAAGCTAAATTGTTTATATTACAGTAAAATCGTTCTATTTTTTTTTAAATATCACCTTAAGTATTAGCACCTTATGTGTTTCCATATGTGTAATGTTTATATATTTTGTGTGTGTGTGTGATCTCACTGTGAGAAAATAATTATTTTATTTTTATCAGTATTAAAAAAAAAAAACAAAGTTGCACAAAATAATGGAGGAATTAAATGTTTAAAATGTGTTTTATTTTTTATATACATGGGGCATTAATGATTGTGAGTGCTAGTCTGTGTACGTAAATAAAATCATAAATAAAAGAAAATAAATAACCAAGAATTCTAAGGCTATGTCTTGAAATTTTTTAATCATTTGAAGTTTGAAATTGAGACAAATTATCAAAAAAAAATTGCTTCTTTCGGTAAATAAAAGCTTTAAATAAATATGTGGAAAAAAATAAAAATTTCATATTCATTTAAAATTATAATTAAAATAAAAAATTAAAATTAAAAAAGGAAAATATAATTTTCAAATTTAATTTAATGCTTGTAATTATTTTTTAAATAAATGTTTAGAAATAAGTTTATAAATTTAATGTTAGATTTATCATAATCATATATTACAAATCTAATAAAATATTTTAAATATAGTTCAATTTATCTTTTATAAAAATTATATTATTATTATTTATTAAATTATTGGATTATTATAAATATATTATTTCTGGACAGTCTTGTACTTGTTTTGTTGCAGATAATTTTTCAAGAAATTGAAGCTTGAGATAATTTTTTTTAAAAATAACTAATAAATTATTGAAATAAATGTAACTGAGGAAACCTGTAACATCGCAGCAGAAGTGCAGATGAAGCTGAACTGAGGATGATGTCAATGTTGAATTCAGTGTAAAATCGCTGCAATTTTTCCTCTCACCTTTATTTCATTCCTCCACTCGCCGTTTCGCGAATCGTCTCCGTCTGAACACTAGCGCTTTAAAAACATCACATTTATTAGAATTCTTACAAAGAGCTGCTCTACGCTAATCAGCTAGCAAAAAGGCTAATCTGGTAACATACCGGCTAATCAGCTAACAAACAGCCTAATCAGTAGGCAGCATACAAGATCTGACCTACATGCTAATTAATTATGTATTCTTTCTTTCTTTCTTTCTTTATTTTTTTGTTTCTTTGTCTTCTTCTGTTTCTTTGTCTTCTTTGTCTTTTTTCTGTCTTCTCTTTCTTAATTTCTTTGTTTTTCTATTTCTCTTACCTTCACACCTTAATCTTTTCCCTACTTTCATTTCTTTCTTTCTTTCTTTCTTTCTTTCTTTATTTATTTATTTATGATTTTTTTTCTTTGTCTTTTTCTTTCTTAATTTTTTCTTTCTTTGTCTCTTTTTTCTGTCTTTTCTTTCTTTCTTTTTTCTGTCTTTCTTTCTTTCTTAATTTATTCTTTCTTTGTCTTTTCTTTCTTAATTTCTTTCTTTTATTATTTTTCTTACCTCTCAATCTTTTCCCCACTTTCTTCATTTCTTTTTTTCATTGTCTTTCTTTTTTCTTTGTCTTTTTCTTTCTGTCTTTTTTCTTTGTCTTTTCTTTCTTTCTTTCTTTCTTTCTTTCTTTCTTTCTTTCTTTCTTTCTTTCTTTCTTAATTTTTTCTGTCTGTCTCTTTTTTCTTTGTCTATTCTTTGTTTCTTTGTGTCTTTCTTTCGTTCTTTCTTTTTCATTTTCTTTCTTTTGTTCTTCCTTTGTCTTACCTTCACACCTCAATCTTTTCCCTACTCTCTCTCTCTCTCTCTCTCTCTCTCTCTCTCTCCCTCCCTCCCTCCCGTGATGTTATATATTAATTTTAACTCCATATCACTAGATGTTTAACTAGCTAGCTAACCAATGCTAGTGCATTGATTGTTTTTATTGTATTTGTGTAGGTTTTAATGTGTACAAAAAACATTACTAGCTAGTTTTTTATAAAAAATTAAAGTTTAAGTTAGCTGGTCATGTTAGCTAGATAACTAAATTTTACATCCATAAAAATTCTTTAAGTTTAAAAAAACAAAACAAAAAAAACACCTCTTCTAAATGCTAATATGACTGACAAACTAGCCAAATTAGCATGTTAGCTAGATTAGGACTTTTATATTGACTGAGCAAAAGATGTTTTATTTTGTTTTATTTTTATTTATTATTAATTTAAGGAATGACTGTGTAAAACTGTTCTGATCTCTGGTGAGATCACTAAGTTTCAGAAAGAAGTTAAATAACAACAACAACAACAATAATAATAATAATAATAATAATAATAATAATAATAATGTATATGTAAAGTAGAAACATGTAAATCTAGAAATGATGTGATTTATGGATTTATGGTGTAATTTTTAAAGTTTAATTTTTAACACCATATTACTTTACCTTTAAAGATAAACACACACTAATGTCACAAATAAGAGTCATTTTCTGTACAAAAAGAAATAGTTTCAGAATTAGAATTTATTTAAATAATTACAAGCTGGAAATTGTCTGTTGTTGGCAGATAATTTTGCTCCATTCTAGATATTAAAGCTTGAGATGTATATTTAAAACTAAATTATTTAAATGTATAAATGAAGAAAACTAACATTCTAATAGAAATGTAGATAAAGTGGACTATATTTAGGAAGTTTTTATGTTCAAATGTATTGAATTCAGTGTAAAATCATTGTGATAAATATATATATTAAAAAAAAAGAATTAGTTCTTGTGTGTAAAAAACAAAACAACCTGGCTAATGTAACTAGCTAGGAAAAAACAAGCTGAATAACTAACTAGGATACTAGCTAATGTTCCTAGCTAGTTACTAATGTAAGTAGCTAGCTACAAACAAGCTGATTAATGTAACTAGCTAGGAAAAAAACAAACTAAGAAAACTAGGTAGGAACAAAACAAGCAAACATAGCTAGCTGGAAAAAAAAAAGCTGACTAACCTAACAAGCTACGAAAAAACAAACTGACTAATGTAACTAGCTAGCTAAAAAAACAAGCTGACTAATGTAGCTAGCTAGGAAAAAACTGACTAATGTAACTAGCTAGGAAAAAAACAAACTGAATAATGTAACTAGCTAGCTAAAAAAACAAGCTGACTAACATAACTAGCTAGAAAAAAACAAGCTTACATAACTATCTATGAAAAATCAAGCTGACTAATGTAACTAGCTAGCTAACCAGTGAGATGTGGAGATATTTGGCCATGCTTCCCTCTGTACTGCTTTTCCAGGCTTTCCATTTAGCCAGTTAATGTTAGCAAATTAGCAAAACTTACCTCAACATGCTTTTTCAAATGAAATGAAGTTCATGCCTTTTAGGGAGGTAAAGGAGCTGCATCACTTTATACAATCCTTCTTCAGATGCACACAGCTAGCTATAGCGCTAATTCAAGGGTTCGAAAACTAACAGTCATGGGATCACTTGATTTACAAATGGCGTTGCAAATGAATGAAACTCACAGTCTCCACTTTTGTTTTATTAATTTATTTTACAAAATAATATTAGAAATGTTGAAAAAATGGATTTTCAGAGTCACATTCAAACAAGCCACAATTTTTGTGATGAAACCAAGATCAATTACGTCAGAAGTTTTTTCACCTTTAATGTGAAAAAGAAACCAACACAAGTTAAGTGAAAAAAGAAAAAAAAAGCTTTAGGAGAAAAAAAGAAAAAAAACTTAATAACCTGATCAATAACCTGGTTGCATAAGTATACACACCCTTTTATAATTGGGGATGTGGCTGTGTTCAGAATGAACCAATCACATTCAAACTAATGTTTAAAAGTAATTATCATACAGCTGTCATCAGTGATGTGATTCTGAGGATTTTTATTCACATCTTCTTGGTTTCATCCAACTGCTGAAGCTGAAGAGCTTACAAAGCCTATACAGGATCTCACTGTGGAAAGATATCGATCAGGAAAGAGGTATTAAAGAATTTCTAAAACATTAGCTGTACCATGGAACACCATGAAGTCCATCATCAACAAGTGGAGAAAATGGAGCACCACAGTGACATCACCAAGAACAGAGGACGTCCCTCCAAAACTGAAGAAGGGACAAGAAATGTTATCACGGAGGCTGCCAAGAAAGCTACAGCAACATTAAAGCAGCTGCAGCAACATCTGGTGAGTACTGGTAACTCCCTGCCTGTGACAGCAATCTCTTTCATTCTTTACATGTCTGGGATATGAGGTAGTAGGACGGCTAGCTAGAAACCCTTTCTCACAAAAAAAAAACATCAAAGCCCTAAATCACCCAACGGTACACCGTTCTACACAAAACTAGACTACTCTGGTTCCATCTAGAACACTTCGTACCTGTACCGTTGTAGTACGATTGGAGCTGCTTCTCTACAGCTGGGACTGGGGCTGTAGTAAAGATGGAATCATGGATAGATCCAAATACCAATGGCACAAATGAAGATGTGCTGAGTGTGCAGACTCTTACCCAAAATGGCTGAGTGCTAAATTACAAGCAAAATCTGCTTTTACAAAGTATTAACAAAGGGGTGTGCATACTTATGCAACCAGGATATTATTATTAAGGTTTTTTTTTGTTTTTCTTTTTCCCCCTAAAACATTTCTTTCTTTTTTTTCACTTGAATGTATTTGTTGGTTGCTATATCACATTAAAGGTGGAAAAAAAAAGCTAAGATCTGATAGGATTTATCTTGGATTAATGTGTTACATCACAAAACCCTGCTATTTTAACAGGGGTGTGTAGACTTTTATAGAGCAGTAATTCTTCCAATCGATGAGGTTATCAGGGAGGCATTAAAGCAGCTGCAGGAACATCTGGCGAGTACTGGTCACTCCCTGCATGTGACAGCAAGCTCTCGTATTCTTCACGAGTCGGGTCCATAAGTATTTGGACAATTTTCATAATTTTGCCTCTGTACACCATCACAAGGGGTTTAACAAAAATATTGCATTAATCGATTAATTAATTTTCACAGGCTCAAAAGTAATTGGACAAACTAACAATCATAAATATTTGGATTATTTTTAATACTTGGATGCAACTCCTTTTGCAGTTATTGACTGCCTGAAGTCTGGAACCCATGGACATCACCAAATGCTGAGTTTCCTCGCCTGAGACACTTTGCAAGGTCTTTACTGCAGCCGCCTTCAGTTGCTGCTTGTTTGTGGGTCTTTCTGCCTTCAGTTTTGTGTTCAGTAAGTGAAAAGCAGCTCAGTTGGATCGAAGTTATCTGACATTTAAGAAAATTTAATTTCTTTTCATTTTTAATTGCCTTAAGAAGCTCTTGGTTTAGTGCTAGTTAGGGGGTGTGCATACTTATGCAACCAGATTATTGTAAGTTTTTTTTTTTTCACTTGAATGTTATTGGTTGCTATCTCACATTAAAGGTGGGAAAAGATCTGATGATTTATCTCGGGTCTAAATTTTTTAATTTGTGATCACAAAAATCCTGCAACTTTAACAGGGGTGTGTAAACTTTTTACATCCACTGTACCTCCTCCACATTTACATAAGACACGCGGGTGAGTGTGCGAACAATGCCGCTGGTACAGTATATGAAAAGACAATACAAAACGATGGCTACATTTACATGCACGTCAATATTCCGATATTGATCGGAATTTGGTAAAATAATTGGTACTGAGTCATACCACTGCATATAAGGTGTCATGCGTGTAAACTAACTCCGATTGCCTGACTCAACTTAAGACAATATTCTGATTCCCTAAATTCAGATTTCCGTCCCTGGAGTATGCCTGTTTTAATCGGAAATTTGTTGCACATTATTCAGAAAATCCACTGAAAGGAGATATGTGCGCATACTCAGTCCGCAAGGAATTGTGGGTGCTAACAGGTGTTTAGCTGTAGGCTAGGTGTTTAGCAACTCGGGCAAACTTACAACCACCAAACCATGTATACAGGAATATTCCGACGCCTGTGCACTTATACGACTGCAACCTGAATAAAGACCTTAAACAGAATTATAGCTGTTGATTTTCTTACGTAGTAGAATAACTGTGCTAGTTTGGTGAAGTGCTTGGTGAAGATGTAGATCTTTAAGAGGATATAGAAGATAAGGCCTCACTGAGAGTAAGATCTCCTCCTCCAGCCTCCTCTTAGCGTAACAACCCTGACCATCACCAAACTAGAAACAGGAGTAACGTAAGAATTTGAACCAATCACGTTACTTGGAGTGCAGCGCTGAGCGCAATTAGCTTCCACACATGATGTTGATCACATCACGGTTCTGTTGACCACCATTTTGAAGACGACCAGGAATCGGCTCTCTGGGCCAGAACCTGTTGTGGCTCGTCATGTATGATTGGAGTGAACAACATGGCCGCCAGGTTAGTGTTCAGGGTTCGTGCTCCTGTACGACTCGAACATAAATCCGTCTAAAACTAAACATTCTAAATAATTTCTTGTGACGACATAAACCGTAAATCAAGTGTTTAATCAAAAAGTGTTCAGGAAGCATTTTTATTTTTGTAAATATATTTACAAATTTACAATAAAATAAAAAAACACATCTTCGAAAGTATTTTTTTAGAAAAAAGTAAATAAATAAAACATTGCAGTAGAAAAAAGTTTAGCACGATCACTTCTTTGCAGATTTGTTGGCCCCGCCCCCTTTTTCATCGTTCCCCTCCTCTGATTTGCCTTTCTTCTCCTCTCCTTTGCCCTCCTTCGCTGCCTTCTTTCCTTCTTTCTCTTTCTTCTTCTCTCCGTCCACTTTCTCAGACACAGTGTTCACTTCCACTTTTGCTGCTGCAAAAGGAAAAAGAGGAGTGAGAAAAAGATCACCAGTGATTATTATTATTATTATTATTATTGTTAGTGTCTGGATGCAAACTGATAAACAACAACAACAGAGAAATAAACACAGAACAGTGTGAAAAGTTACTTTAGTTACTACAACACGCAATTTGTGGTTTATAAATCATTCTTCTTCTTCTT
>CM074948.1:680484-693886 GCA_037577455.1 Pangasius macronema | reverse complement strand
TTCTATACACACACAGAGCTTTTCTATACACACACGCAGAGCTTTTCTATACACACGCAGAGCTTTTCTATACACACGCAGAGCTTTTCTATACACACACAGAGCTTTTCTACACACACACAGAGCTTTTCTACACACACACAGAGCTTTTCTATACACACACGGAGCTTTTCTACACACACGCAGAGCTTTTCTACACACACACAGCTTTTCTATACACACGCAGAGCTTTTCTACACACACACGCAGAGCTTTTCTACACACACACGCAGAGCTTTTCTATACACACAGAGCTTTTCTATACACACACAGAGCTTTTCTACACACACACAGAGCTTTTTTATACACACACACAGAGCTTTTCTACACACACACACACACACACACACACACACAGAGCTTTTCTACACACACCATTTATTGTGTTTATTTTCATCATGGAGTCGATTCTAATCAGTTTAGCGTGGAAGCGAATCCTCGGCTCACGCTGAGTGGATCTCTCACCCTTTCTGCACTCCGACCTTTAACACTCAAAAATACATTACAAAAATTTACAATTATTTTAAGTCCATTTTGATTGAATTTTTTGATTTTTATCATTTTGATTTCAGGTCATCTTTCAATGTAGTATGTGTTTAGTATGTTTTTCTTAAACATTAAAAATCATAACATAGATCATGGTTAAGAGTGTGGAATTATTATTATTACTGTGCTTACTTTTTTATTATGTTAATAATAATAATAATAATAATAATAATAATAATAGCATTGCATAAAGTTAAATATTATAATATTAATATAATGTAATTAAAATAACAATTATTAAATTCAATAAAATATTATTCTAAAACAAAACCTTAAAAAAACCTTTATTGTTTTTCACCCTTTTTTTTGGTAAAATAAATATTAATACAGTAAAATAAATGTAGATCATTGAATTAAATGATTTATGTAATAACAAAAATTTAAGAAACACCTGCAGTTCATCTCACGGGTCGAAACAAGGCTAATCATCGCAATCATGCTAACATGTTCCTAAAAGCTCATAATCATCTAATAAATTAACACATTTCATTAAACGAAGCATCTACTTGCTAATTAAAATGCTGAAAACTTATTAATGAGCCACACACACACACACACACACACACACACACCAGTCCTGAAAAACAAACCCAACAGCGAGCGCTAATGTAAAATTGATCAGCTTTCCTGTTATAGCAGATTACTGGGGTTTACAGCATCATGTGATTTAGCTGTGTGTGTGTGTGTGTGTGTGTGTGTGTGTGTGTGTGTGTGTGTGTGTGTGTGTGTGTGTGTGTGTGTGTGTTGCATGGTTGACTAATTGTAGCGTGTAGAAATGACCGGCTGAAGACTTCTGAACAAATTTAACCTATTTTTGAGCGTTTTATATATATATATATATCGTATATATATGAACAATCTGTTATGTCCATAGGCAGTTACTTTAAATACAAAGAGAAAAAATTTAACATTTCTAGAAAAAAAAAGAAAAAATCTTTTTTCATCTTCTCCTCCAGCTTCATCCCTCAGTCATCTAGAACCATCTATAGATTTCTAAAACCTTTGCACTTTCTTTTTTTAACACCGTGACATTTAGCTAAAACTCTGGGCCACCAGTGTAGAACTCTCAGAACCCTTCTAGATGATCAGAAACCATTCAACACACTTTACATCTCCAGAACACTCTAGAAAACCTTCTACAAAATCTGAAGCCCCTTGTTCTAGCACGCCCATAACCTCTGGCATTGAGAACGTTCTAGAAATGTTGTTGGAGAACCCCAAACCCCTTTGATACATTTCGAAATCTCTAGCCTGAAGGGTTCTCTTGATAATGTTCTTGGGGACCACTGTTCTAGAACATGTGGAATGTATGTAGGGCCCTGACTAGAAGATAGAGAACTGTTCTAGAACTTTATAAACTCCAAACTGATCTTTCAAGAAACATTCAGAACATTCTAGAAATACTGAGCGTTAAGAGCATGAACGTTACACACTGAAAGTTATAAAGATCTTTCGGAGAACCCCAAACCCCTTCCAAATCATTAGCATATGCTGTTCACTTGGTAGTGTTCTAGAACAATGGTTCTAAAAACCAGTCCTCAGGGCCTCAGTTTGACAACCAATGTTCTAGAACACGTGGAACATATAGGTGGGATCCTGAGGGCTGGTTTTTAGAACCATTGCTCTACAACAGCCTTCGGAATACTATTCTAGAACCTTCTTACCACTCTAGAACCCCTTTAGAACTCTATAAAGCCTTCCAGAACCCTACCTACTAAACCTACTATAAAATGTGGATATTTATAGAACTGTTTTTTTCATGAAGTGTTTTTTTCCCATTTCTCAGAGTTATTTATTTTTTCTCTCGTATGGAAACCAACGATCGCTTTCATCCGACGCAGAACCGACGTGTTCCAACGCGCCATCTGCCGCTGCTGCATTGTCTTTTTCTCTGTTCCTGTTCTAATGGTTCTGTGGTGGTTTTACTGCCGGCTGCAGCTGTCGAGGTAAGTGTGTTCTTGTTATGGAGGAAGAAGAAGAGGAAGAGGAGGACGAAAGGAAGGAGGAAAAACAGATGATGAGAGGAAGAAGAGTCTTACCGCTGGATCAGGGATTTGGGCAGCGGCGTTGAAGACATAATGGGAAACCAGAACCGCTCCGGCACTCACCACGGCCGGAACCAGCGCCGGAGGAGGATGTGTTGGCCAGTCCATCGCCATTCTCTCTCTCTCTCTCCACTCGTTCCACCTCTCCCTCTCTCCCACTGCAGCAGCAGGTTGATTGATAGTCCGACAGGGTGAAAGTGCCACCCTTCCTCCTCTCCTTTATTCTCTTTTCTTCTCCTCTTTTCACTCGTCCTGTTTTCTGCTACCTCCTCCACCTTCCTCCTCCTGCTCTTCTCTCTGTTCTTCCTCACATACAAGAGCCTCGTGTCCCACTGCCAGCCTGCTGCCAAACAGCCATTAATTAATTAACGGCCCGGTGTCATTTACAGCCTGTGCCGCAGGGGATTGTGGGAGTTTTACGGCGGGGGTGGAGGAGGGGCTGGGAGACGGAGGGAGCAGAAAGAGGAGTGAGGTGTCAGGTGTCATGTTCGGACTCGTATGGATCGTGTGTTGTGATAAAATGACCTCGTCACGTATAAACTCGTACGCCGTGATCTTTCACTACATCCGTCTCCAGGCTACAGAACACAAACCGATTATTTATAACTGATTATTAAACATATTTATTTGTTTATTTATTTATTATTCAATTCTATTTACATTGTCTCAACCTGCAAGCTGATTGGTCAGGAGGTGGAAAAAAAAAGCACTTGACATCACATGGCTCTTTTCTGAAAAGTTGTTCGATGTGACCAAACAAACACCATCAGCAGCTAAAAGTCTCTCATATGATTACATTTTTTAAAAAGTGTCAAAGCTCCATAACGCCATGGTGACACTGGCTGGTTACGCGTGTCTCGTCTCTCGTGTCGCTTGTAGTTTGTCTCCTGTGGGCGTGGCCTGTCCAGCCACACAAATAAAATAACAGTGTGAAAATCGGGTGTTTAATTCATGTTACGTGCTCGGCTTCGTTCTCAGATTAGATTAGTAAAGCGAGCTAACTGTACTAGCTACGTCTCTGCTACTTCCTTCCAAGCTTTATTTTTCTTCATAATGTTTCTATACACATTTAATAAGAACTTACAAATAAGTTAACTTAAGAATTTATAAATAAAAAAACGAATAAGACACGACAAGACGAATTTTCTTCCATTTTTTGCATGAAATAATTGCAGGTAGGAACTAAAGTTGTGAACGGAGAACTGAAAAAACGTTGGTCCGAGGAATTAATTGAGAAACTTGCTTGGATTTGTTAGAGATTAGAGAGCCGTTATAGCCATTATAAAGAAATTAGAAGGAAATAGCATTCTCCGGGGCCTTGGCGCGACATTACAGAAGTCACACAACCGACAACATGTAGTGTAAATACAATAAAGAAGGCAGAACGATAAATACAAACAATGGGACAGTACAATAAACACAACACGGGACGTTAAATACAACACACGTTAAATAAAACAGCGTAGTGGGTGGTGTGGTGTGATTGGAGCATAATCACGACTAGCAGCTACGCAGTAATGAGAGGAAACAGGATAAAGAGACAAGGCGGTTAAAGCGGCTGGTGCGAGTGATGGAGTCGTGTCTGTTCATTCTGAGGCAGGTGATCAGCAGGCAGCATATTATTGAGGATCCTCACAGCTTGTGTGAAGAAGCTGCTCTGGAACGGAAGGGACGCGAGGGATCAGACGCTAATCTGGTGGCTTTACTGGGGCAGCGTTTGTGGTTCGTGTCCTGTGTTGTGAGGACACGCTCGATGGAAGAGTCCATCTCTCATCAGCCTGCGACTTGTCTGGCCAGGGACATGGTGTCATCTGACATGTGCACGTACAGGTACAGGAGAGCCATGGAGGAGCAGTGCTGAGTGGTGCACAATCATCTCCTTTGTCATGTCAACGTTAAGTGAGATTGTTGAGATGAAACCAGCTGCTCCACCTCCGCTCCGTATGCCGTCTCAAAGTGCTGGCGCACTACTGTGGTATCATCCGCACACTCGGTGGTGCCGTTTGAGCTGGGCCTCGCAGAGCAGTCACGCATCACACCGTCATATTTATCGCTTCATCTACAGCGTCGGATATAATCTGCCACACTGAATTCATAATGCTTTTTTAAATTTATTCTACACAAAATCCACAATTTTCTAGTTACAAAATTGAATCCTATGTACATACAGGACATGGTGTAGAAAGACATTCGATATAAGTCCTTCTGTATTTTCACTACAGACTAAAGTATTGGCACCCCAGTGTTTGCTCACGGTCCTAATCGGACAACGTGGTTGGACTCAATTCAGTTTTATTTGCATGGCGCTTTTAACAATGGACTTTGTCACATTTCTTTACAGAAATATTAAATTAAATTAAATTAAATTAAACCAAAATAAATTGTAAATATGTGAATTTATCCCTAAATTCCAGCTCCCACAGCAATGAGACGATAAACGCAGACTCGAGTCGGCAGGTAAAGTGGATTTTCCTCTGTGTCACGCTGACGTCGTGTGAACCATGACTCATACAGTCATCTACTGTTTCAACACACACACACTTCAGGTACACTCATTTAGCATTCAGCTTAGGGAAGAGCTACAGGAAACCTGATCACTGTGTGTGTGTGTGTGTGTGTGTGTGTGTGTGTGTGTGTGTGTGTGTGTGTGTGTGTGCGCTTGTGTGTCTGGGAACATCCTATTGTGTTCTGGTGGTATTTAACTGTGACCAGAAAAATCTCTAATGGAAACCAATATGTCAATTTCCAATCAGGTCCTGAAGTTTTCCATTAGAGATCTTCCTTATCATTGTATTCACACACACACACACACACACAACACACACACACACACACACACACACACACACACACACACACACACACAGCTGTGTGTGATATAAACAAACACACTTTCGCTCAGTTCTTTCTTTCCTTTCATGTTCCTTCTTTCTCTGATTCATTTTTTCTTTTTTTTCCTTTTTTCATTCCTTTCTTTCATTTATTCCTTCCAGAGGAGAAGCATGGTGTTTTCTTACATTTCTTTCTTTCTTTCTTTCTTTCTTTCTTTCTTTCTTTCTTTCTTTCTTTCTCTTTATTGTTTGCATGATTACATTTTCTTTTTTTATTTTCTTCATGTTTCCCTTTTTCTTCCTTCTTCTCTTTCTTGGAATCTTTTATTATTATATTTTTTCTTCATGTTCTTCTTTCTTTCTTTCTTTCTTTCTTTCTTTCTTTATTTATTTGTTTGCTCATAACTGTTTCTTAATTTTAAAAAAATGTTTTTATTCTTTCCTTCTTTCTTTCTTTCTTTCTTTTTTATCCTCACATTTTTACTTTCTCCATCCACTCCCTTCCTTTCATTCCTTCATCCTTTTCTTTTTCTTCTCTTTTGTTCTCTCTTTTACTCTCCTCTTGTACTTTTCTTTTCTTGACTTTCCTACTTTCTGTTCCCGTTACCATAGCGACGATCCCAGCTGTCACTCGTTTCATGGTACAGAAAGAAGGAGTGAATACGGTCTGAAAGCACAGTCTGGAGCGTTCACTCCTTTATTTCATTCTTTCTTTGATCTTTTATTTAAGTTTTTTGTTCATTTTCTTTTTCTGTTCTTTCTGATGATTTTCTTTAAATATTTTAATATTTTACTTTTTGTCTTCCATTTTTACTTTGTTCTTGTTCCACTTTATCTCACACACACACACACACACACACACACACACACACACACACACACACACACAAAACACTAAATGTAAATCGTGACTAACTAGGAAAGAAGTGTGTGAGTCATTGCGTAATTAAAATGGTGACCTATAAATGAAATTAAACTAAACTTTGAGGTGGAGATAAGCTAATAACTCACACACACACACACACACACACACACACACACACACACACACACAGACAAAAACACCCACACTCTCTATCTGATGCAGCTTAATTTTGGCTGTTTGATACTGAAGTGTTTATACGTGTGTAATCTCTGTGTGTGTGTGTGTGTGTGTGTGTGTGTGTGTGTGTGTGTGTGTGTGTGTGTGTGTGTTACAGATTAAGATGAGTGTATAATGAGATAAAGCTCCCTGATGTGGAACACAGAGCTAAAGGTCACGTGTGTTTACTGTGTCTCTGACACGCTAACCGCAGTCACTTTATACACACTCTATATAAACGCTATAAACTCTATACAGTGTTTCAGGTGAAAGCGTGAGAAACTCTCTCACTGACACACGCTGACACCTGCTGATGTCATAATCTCCGTTACAGCAGCAGGAAGGAATGAGAAAAGAAAAAGAAGGAAGGTAGGAAGGAAGGAAGAAAGAAGAAGGAGGAAAGAAAGAAAGAAAGAAAGAAAGAAAGAAAGAAAGAAAGAAAGAAAGAAAGAAGGAAGGATGAAGACACACACACACACACACACACACACACACACACACACACACACACACTGCCCTCTAGTGTTCAGTGTCAGCATTCACACTTATAATGTGTGTGTTCATCCTTTAAAAAATAAATAATTTAGGCCATTCATTCTATCTCTCTGTCCATCTGTCTGTTTGTGTGTTTATATGTCCTGTTGTGTCTGTCTCTCTGTCCATCTGTCTGTCTATATGTCTCTCTGTCCATCTGTCTCTCTGTCCATCTGTCTCTCTGTCTGCCTCTCTGTCCATCTGTCTCTCTGTCTGTCTCTCTCTCTGTCTCTCTGTCTATCTATCTCTCTGTCCATCTGTCTGTTTGTGTTTATATGTCCTGTTGTGTCTGTCTCTCTGTCCATCTGTCTATCTGTCTGTCTATATGTCTCTCTGTCCATATGTCTGTCTCTGTCCATCTTTCTCTCTGTCTGCCTCTCTGTCCATCTGCCTCTCTGTCCATCTGTCTCTCTGTCTGTCTCTCTCTCTGTCTCTCTGTCTATCTGTCTCTCTGTCTGCCTGTCTGTCTGTCTCTGTTCATCTGTTTATCTGTCTCTCTGTCTGCCTGTCTGTCTCTCTGTCCATCTCTCTCTCTGTCCATCTGTCTCTCTGTTCATCTGTCTCTCTGTCTCTCTGTCTGTCTCTCTCTCTCTGTCTCTCTGTTCATCTGTCTGTCCATCTGTCTCTCTGTCTATCTGTCTCTCTGTTCATCTATCTATCTGTCTCTCTGTCCATCTTTCTCTCTGTCTGCCTCTCTGTCCATCTGTCTCTCTGTCTGTCTCTCTCTCTGTCTCTCTGTCTATCTATCTCTCTGTCCATCTGTCTGTTTGTGTTTATATGTCCTGTTGTGTCTGTCTCTCTGTCCATCTGTCTATCTGTCTGTCTATATGTCTCTCTGTCCATATGTCTGTCTCTGTCCATCTTTCTCTCTGTCTGCCTCTCTGTCCATCTGCCTCTCTGTCCATCTGTCTCTCTGTCTGTCTCTCTCTCTGTCTCTCTGTCTATCTGTCTCTCTGTCTGCCTGTCTGTCTGTCTCTGTTCATCTGTTTATCTGTCTCTCTGTCTGCCTGTCTGTCTCTCTGTCCATCTCTCTCTCTGTCCATCTGTCTCTCTGTTCATCTGTCTCTCTGTCTCTCTGTCTGTCTCTCTCTCTCTGTCTCTCTGTTCATCTGTCTGTCCATCTGTCTCTCTGTCTATCTGTCTCTCTGTTCATCTATCTATCTGTCTCTCTGTTCATCTGTCTGTCTGTCTGTCTGTCTCTCTGTCCATCTGTCTCTCTGTCTATCTGTCTCTCTGTTCATCTGTCTGTCTTATCTGTCTCTCTGTCTCTCTGTCCATCTGTCTCTCTGTCTATCTGTCTCTCTGTTCATCTGTCTGTCTTATCTGTCTCTCTGTCTATCTGTCTTATCTGTCTGTCTGTCTGTCTGTCTGACATTTCAGTAGTCACTGCAGTAGGAACTGAGAGGAGAGAGTTACTGAATGTAAATATGAATTAAATTAGTTGGTGGAAGAGTAAATAATTATGAAATGTGTGAAGCTCGGTTTGATATGGACAGCAGATTCAGTGTGTATGTGTGTGTGTTTATTTTATTTCCATTGCATGCAAATGAGTCCAGTCCTGAATGTGTGCATTGACATCTCTTTTTTTCTGTTTTTTTTAAAAACCAAGCCTAATTTTTTTTTACAGCGTGGCCGCTTTCGCAGCAGGTTCCTTATTTACCCGAGTTCCGGTGATCCGGAGCGAGGGAATACCTCGGAGGAAAGGGACGGATAAAGAGTCCATTGAAAGTCGGAGTGACAAATCGGCATAGGTGTTTGCGTAACGTGGTGTTGACACAAGCGTGCTCTCGGCTTGCTGCGTATAAACACTGCACACATCAATATTCATGATTTATAAAAAAAAACACTGACCTGTGTGTGTGTGTGTGTGTGTGTGTGTGTGTACCACGATTATTTATTATCACACTGATGAGCTTCACTAATCACTCACTTATTCACTCTTATTCACAGGTGTGAAGACAGGAAGGAGGAAAAAGATGAAAGAAGAAAGGAAACGTATTGCAGCTGCAAAGCACTCGTTCTAATACGTTATCGTTTCTATAGTAACAGCTCATTCAGAGGGGCGTGTTCAGCCGACGCTGAAAATGTTATGGTGTAATTGATAAATGATATGTTGAGGAGATGTTTATTTAATATGTATGGAAGGAGTCTCCAGTGTCAGCGCTTTGTATCAGTCAGAGGTGAAGCTGTAACGTTAATTTTTCCGTCATCTTCAGGACAGAGGAGTTTACGCTTCTTTGCGGTTTCTCGGTAACGTGCGTAACAAGCTGCGATTTTTTTTATCTTATTAACTTGAAGAGAGAGAATAAAAACAGGCTGGTGAGGGAACGACTGTTTATAGCTGCTGTAACGTAAGTGACAACAGGCGCTAACTTCACAAACATTAAAAAGTATGATAAGAAGTATATATATATATATATATATATATATATATATATAAAATTAGTAAATGTTGGTAAAATGCTGTGGTGTAAGAGGAATAAGACACTTGGGGACGTGCTGTTATAGGAAAATCTTCATCACACCACCCCGTTGTTGATTATTTTCTGCAAGTGCACCCCTTTCATGTTCTTTTCTTACTCATGCAACTTCACTCATATTGATATTTGTATTTTGAAAACCATGTTGCGTGGACGAATCACGATTCCTTCATGTAAAATAAGTAAATCACGTTAAGATGCGTGCAAAACATGAATAGCTTTTCCAGTATAAGTATTTTTTTCCAGGAAGATAAGATAAGATAAGATAAGATAAGATAAGATAAGATAAGATAAGATAAGATAAGATAAACTTTATTGATCCCACAGTGGGGAAATTCACGTATAACGGACGCAGCTCACGGACATTTTCCACCACGTGACAAGCTGATGATTTTGGAAGTTGGTAAACGTAGTTGCACTAATAACTTTAACTACCTGTAGCGACTGCCAAACATTGTTAATCATCAATGACGAGTGACGTGTTTTTAACACTTGTACAAAGCGTTATCTTGTTTCCTGTGCAAATAAATAAAGAAGTTGAAACGTTGATGTGAGCGGCACGCTGCCACTCGGTCGAGTGTAATCATTCTAAAGAAGGACGGATGGCTGCTAATTAGAAGCGACGGCTGATTGCTTACGGTGGGGAATGAAGCTCCCAGGCAAAGGCACATGGATCACCTCCAGGCCAAAAAAAGGTTACTCAGCACCACACTATCCACACACACACACACACACACACACACACACACACACACACACACACACACACACTTTCACATACAGGCAGCTTTCTGTGGACTGCAGATGAATAAGAGGCCCGTTCTTTTTGGATGTTTTCACTCTAAAGTCTCTCTGGGTTCCGGGAAGACGAAAAAATCACGGCGCTTGACGACGAGCGTGAACTTAAATTAGGTGTGGTGGCTCTGTGGGGAGGGAAGCAGCAGACTGTTTGAGCAGCGTAGTGTGGATGTGCGTGAAGGCAGAGAATCTGCGGTTCCGTACCAGTCCCCGGAGTGTGAGTAGTGTAAAACACACTCTAAACAGCTTCACGAGGACAGCGTGAGCTGCCGAAAACAAGCTCAGGGACCGCAGCGTCTCAGCTGGATGGGAAAGCCAGGATGTTTTCTTAAAAATTTTTTTAGCGAGTTTTGTTTGTCGTTCAGATTTACAGCACGCAGGAGCCAAACGCTGATGATGCGCAACATGCGTCAGAAAAGACAGTGCCAGTAAAATGTAAAAGTATTTACAAAAAAATTTTAATATTATTTTACCGTGATTTATAGATGGGGACTTTTTTATTTTCGTTCTGTCAAGTAGGATCTACTGAGTAATCCATCAAGGCTACAGTATTACACTTTTAAATAATTAATTTTATTTTTATTTCAGTTAGCAGAATCTCAGGAAAAACAAACAAGCATCTTTTTAGCCTTCCTAGCTTAACTGACATTGCAGGTAATTAAAACAAAGCTATCTGTTTTCCCCACAGCTCTTATCAGCTCATAGTGCCAGCCATATTGACGTCTCGTCTCTTCCTTGTCCATATCTGATCAAATATTTCACCAGGATTAGCACAGAAATAGCACAGTCTCATTAACATAAGCACAGGATCTATTAGGACCTTCAGCTTCCATACGCAGAAAGATGGAAGTCCACTAGCCTGTTTGGGACCTCTAGGTAAGGAACAGGGGACACCAAGATCTGGGACCTAGAAGATGAAATCCAGAACTTGGAGGCTAAAATCTAAGATCTGGTAGCCAGATGGAGGTGTGGATGTTAACATCTGGGAAATCTGCAACATATGGCCTGAAGATAAAGATTAGAGGCCTGGAGACTTAGATCTAATAAAAATGAAAAAGGCACTAAATTCTGGGATTTTCAGATTAAAATCTTGGATATGGTAGCATGGAGTAAGATAACATGGGGTCTGTAGATTAGGATCAGTGGCCTGGAAGCTAAAATCCATGATTTGGAGCCTAAAATACGGTAAAAAGACCAAAATCTAGAGCAAAGCTACTATGATCTTAAGCTTGAAGACTAATAAATGATGTACGGAGGCTAGATTGTTGGGCCTGTAAGTGAATGCTAAAGTTTTGGGCCTAGAAGATAAGGTCTGTGGCCTACAATCCAAGATCTCAGGTCTTGGGACTAAGCTTTGGATCTTGGAGGCTAGGAATTGGCCATTGCAACTATGGTCTGGGTCTTGAAGGGTACAATTTGGTGCCCGGAGCCTAGGATCTAGGACATGAAACCTGAGATCTGAGACCAAGAGGCTCATATTTTTGGTATGTGGGCTAAGATCTAGTAGCTGGGAAAAGATTTAGGGCTATGATCTAGATCTTTATGCTAAAATCTGGGACAGATTTCTAATATTTGGAGCCTAGATGCTAAAATCCTGACCATGGAAACTAAGATCTCTAAGATACAGGATGCTAGGATTTGGAGCCTAGATGCTCTGAGTCTGCAGGAGTCCAGATCAGATGGATGGGAAGACTCCTGTGCTACGTTTCCTGTTTTGAGCTCTGTTTGTGCTGCCGAAGAGCCTGAAGGAAGACATGTTTGACCTGGCTGATCATGGTGCTGTAGAGCTGCAGGTCCTCCTCTTTAGCCTGCAAAACTTGCTTCAGAGATGACCTCAGAACCTCCAGCTCCTCCTGCTGAGCAGCAAGTCTACAGAGACACAAGAAGATCAGTTTAGCTGAAGGTAATGCTACCGGAACAAGCAGGAACCTTTGGAGAAATTAAGACTTGGCGTGTACTCACCGTGTGCTGAGTTCACTGATCTGAGCATTGTGCGTCGACTCTGTGGCTCTTCTGGGTGAAAGACCCTCCTGTTTCTCAGGTACATGTAAGCTACCTGCATTAAACACAATCAAACATGAATCACATAAACACCTTTAAGCATGACACATACAGCCAAGATCAAATGGCTAACACCTGAAAACACCTGTGCTGTAGTAAAGCCATACCTGTTCTACAGTCTTCTGTACTAAAGTTACACCTGTACTGTAGTAAAGTTACACCTCTACTGTACTAAAGCTCCATATGTCCTGTAGTAAAGCTACACCTGTACTGGAGTAAAGTTACACCTCTACTGTAGTAAAGTTACACCTGTTCTTTAGTAAAGTTACACCTCTACTGGAGTAAGGTTACACCTGTAATGTAGCAAAGTAACACCTCTACTGTAGCAAAGTTACACCTGTACTGTAGCAAAGTTACACCTGTATTGTAGCAAAGTTACACCTGTTCTTTAGTAAAGTTACACATATACTGTAGTAAAGCTACACCTGTACTGGAGTAAAGTTACACCTCTACTGTAGTAAAGTTACACCTTTTCTTTAGTAAAGTTACACCTCTACTGGAGTAAAGTTACACCTGTACTATACTAAAGCTCCATATGTACTGTAGTAAAGCTACACCTATACTGGAGTAAAGTTACACCTCTACTGTAGTAAAGTTACACCTGCTCTTTAGTAAAGTTACACCTCTACTGGAGTAAAGTTACACCTGTACTATACTAAAGCTCCATATGTACTGTAGTAAAGCTACACCTGTACTGGAGTAAAGTTATACCCCTACTGTAGTAAAGTTACACCTGTACTGTACTAAAGCTCCATATGTACTGTAGTAAAGTTGTACCTGTACTGTACTAAAGCTCCATCTGTACTATAATAAAGTTACACCTGTACTGTACTAAAGTTATACCTGTACTGTACTAAAGCACCATATGTACTGTACTAAAGTTACACCTGTACTGTACTAAAGCTCCATATGTACTGTACTAAAGTTACACCTGTACTGTACTAAAGCTCCATATGTACTGTACTAAAGTTGCACCTGTACTGTACT
>CM074948.1:662077-675216 GCA_037577455.1 Pangasius macronema | reverse complement strand
TCATCACCCTGTCTGACACTCTCTTCACCGCCAGAACATTCCTCACAAACTCCTCCTTCAAGACCACACCTACCCCATTTCTCTTACAACAACCACAAAGCAATTTTAAATCAGAATCTATGCCCACTGTGATGCTTTCAATAAACTGCTTGCTCCCAAACCTAGAGACAAGATCTGTTAGTCTCTGGAGTAAACAGAACCATAAAACACTTGGATGAAAGTGGTGAAAGTAGGGACTGTCATTGATCTACACAAGGGGTATTGAATTAAAATTCAAATAGGTCTGATTACTAAAATTTCCTCCCAACAAAGGTCCAAACTCGATTATATCTAAATTGTGGTATGACTTAGAGTAGATGGATCTATGTGCAGTTGTTATTTGCATATCAAATAATTAACTGTACATTTAAATACCATTTCAACAATATTTATTGTACATACACAGCATAAAAAATAAATGGTTATCTTAAAAATAAATACAAAATACCTAAAAAGTGCCTCTTTTTTAAAAAGTGCAAACAGAGGTTTAGATGTTCACTTTGCATTTTTCCTTCTTCAGTTCTCTAATTTGAACAAATAACGCTATCACTGATCATCTTTAATGTCTATTCCACTTTACAGGTTTCCCCGGCTAGAGTTCTACTTCCTGTCTAGTCACAGGAAAAGGATGGATCTGTCATACTGGGTTCTCAGTTCAGTTATTTTGTGGCCTTTTCCTTGGATTTCTGTGGATAATTTTGCTCAAAGGAGCAAGAGCTTTATTTCATAATGGTGTTTCACATTCCTGATCTACAGACCTTCTGTGCAGCAGCTACTAATGCATATGCTCTGTGCTGCCATCTGCATGCCAAGGAGATACTTCAAGAGGTTGGAGGAGTGGAATGTCCTAGAACTTGACTAGGATTGGTCTGAGGACTACCAAATCCCAGACCAAAGTATCACCACAATGGCTAAGAGGCTGTAGGAGCAGTTCTTCTGCTGCTTTGGAGCACTATAGTAGCTCTAAATGGTCTGTCATCAGCTGGGCATCAGAAGAACCAGAAAAACACAGGTGTATTCCAAGTCTTAGGGTCTTGCATAAAGTTTTAATTGGATGCTCACATACCAGGTAAATATTGTACAAGCCAGGATCAATCAGTAAGATCAACTCAGTATTGATGTTTGAGTAAGATGTAGGGAGTGAGATTCTTTATTTGTCACATATACATTGTTATATGGCACTCCTGGAGCAAACAGAGTTAAGGGCCTTGCTCAAGGGCCCAACAGTGGTAGCTTGGCGGTGGTAGAGATTGACACCTCGCCCATCTGATTAGTAACCCAGCACCTTAACCTGAACCACCACTACTGCTTTTGAACCCAATGGAATTTGCTTATGAGGCACCACTTAAAAATGGTGTATTACTGTATGACTGTATGACTGTGTGTGTGTGTGTGTGTGTGTGTGTGTGTGTGTGTGTGTGTGTGTGACCAAAAAGGGCAAAGCAAGCACCTAGCCAAGGCAAGCATATGAGTCCTGCTGCCAGGGGGAGAAGCTGCACCTCTGGGTTCCCATGTGGTTCTACAGTGCCTACAGGAAGGGAACTGGTGTAGCAGCTCTGATCAGGGACAGCGCAAATGATTATGGTGGTACATCAGGACCAGCTTCATCTGTACCACCACCCTGTCTTGCTGAAGCACAAGGTATAGAACTTTGGTGACACCACATTATGTTTTGAAACTGCCTGCTGCCGTTTTGTTTGTTTTGAGTAAACTGCTCAGTGATGTCATTAGGACATCAGACCCATTTTTGTTGTTTTGAAAAAAAAAAAAAACATGCTTTATGGGTTTATGGGGATGCGTGGAAAATGAAATAATTTGCGTCCTGTGTTAGTTGTGTCTCATTAACAGTGAAGTGATGAATGTCCTCTCCTGTTTAATCAGGACCTCACTTGGCACACTTCAGCACTTCCTGTCCTCATCAGCACACTCGGTCAAAGTCTACAGTCAGGAATTCGTACTTTTCCATCCTGAGGTTAAATAATCTCATTAATAAACATAAACTTTTAATAAATGTAATCATTTACAGGCCCATGCACACACACACACACACACACACACACACACAGTAAGCAACACTTTTTTTAATGTAAATTTAAGCTAAATACAGCTATAAAACACCAGACCATTTTGTTTTATTTAAATCAGATAATATTTCTCAAACCCGACTCCATCACTCTAACTCCATGTGCACTAACATCAGGCTAGTGCAGTGCATTCTGATTGGCTAAGAGCTAGAAGACCATCAAGGTGTCTGTGTGTGTGTGTGTGTGTGTGTATACCAGCAGCGCATCGATGAGCTCGTTGTCATGCCGACCCTTCTCGGTCAGCGTGGACAGTTGAGTTTTGAGGGTTTTGAGCTCGGCACTCAGGATGCGGTTCCTCGCTTTGCTGCTCTCCAGCTTCTTCTTCACCTCACCGTGTTCACTCAGAATGAGCTCATACTCCACACTTAGCTTCTACACACACACACACACACACACACACAGCATTCGCGTTACATGCTGGACAAGTTTCTCCATATTAGAGCTTTAGCTAACAGATGATGTCATACTACAGCCTACGTGACAAGATGTTTCCCTGTAAAAAAAAAAAAAACAAAACAGCTTAGTAGCTAAAATGTTATGAATGGTTAATGAAAAAAATAGTTAAAGCAGCTAAAACTCATAAAACTATTAAAAAAACTACTAGAAATATATAAAAATTATAAAATAGCTGAAATGTGGAAAATAGGTATCCCTATTTTTATCCCTATATTCTGTGTGTGTGTGTGTGTGTGTGTGTGTGTGTTACCTCCAGCGCCTCCTTCCTGTCTCTCTCCAGGGTGCGGATATAGCTCTGGTTCTTGTCCTGGTTCCTCTGATGGACTCCCTTTCCCAGCATGCACTGCTCTGGGCTGAACTCTCCCGGCTGCTTCCTGTTGGATGCGGAGCTCAGCTGCTGTTCCAGATCTCTCACCTGTGGTAAATTCATCATCGTCATCATCATCATCATCATCATCATCATCATCATGAGTCCATATATGGAAATGAGGCCAGGCGTGCCCATAAGTCCATAGCAGACACACCTTCCTCAAAACATCTCACTGGAATAGCAGAATTAGTGTTAAACCAGTGACATGTGAGTGTTATTGCATCATAAGTTATAACAGCCAATCAGGTCTGAGGATGTGAAAAAGGTGTGTGTGTGTGTGTGTGTGTGTGTGTGTGTGTCACACTCACTCGGCTCTGCAGGGCCAGGATCTGCTGCGCTCGTCCTCTCCATGTTCCTGGAGTACTGAGGATCAGCTGAGCACACACGTCCTCCCCAACCTCGCTACTCAGAACCTGTTACACACACACACACACACACACACACACACACAATAAGGAAATCTGATGTTCTCTGTGCTTTAAAAAGAGTTCCTTAAAGACTCTTTGGAGCGTTTAGGGGTCTTAGCTCCGTAACAAGGTTCGACTTAGAACCCTCTTTGAATCCCACCTGTTGTAGGGTTCTATATAAAACCGGTAGGTTTATGAGCTAAGAGAGGAACCGGCTTTAATTACATCCTCTCTATTTAGGAAACTGTAAAAGCTGCAGTTCCTGGTTTAAACACTGGGTGTCACTGTAAACCGATAAACAGATGTTAATAATTAGATTAACGGAGCAAAATTAATTACATTGATAACTGAAGTGTATATTTAGTCATCAGACAGCATTTCTGTATTAATCCATCGAGTGTTCAGACACACTCCATCTCTGTGGCTCTGACCTTGTATGCAACCTTCAGCTCCTGTTTGACAGCCTGGATCTGGTTGCGGTATTCACTCATTTTAAACTGGGCTGTGTTCAGTTTCTCCTGTAGAGACTTCACCAGCAAAGTGGCCTAAAACACACACACACACACACACACACACACACACACACACACACACACACTATAACTGGGTATTCACAACTGCAACAAAAATTGAGGAGTTAGTTACTAAAGTACATGAACAATTTAAGGAGTCTAAGCAAACTGCTTCCTGAGTCAAACTTCCTTACAAAGTAAATAAACCATTCAAGGAGTCGTTTACAAATCTAAGTGAACCATCCAAGGAGTCATTTAGAAATCTAAGTGAACCATCCAAGGAGTCGTTTACAAATCTAAGTGAACCATCCAAGGAGTCATTTACAAATCTGAGTGAACCATTCAAGGAGTCATTTACGAATGTAAGTGAACCACCGAAGGAGTCATTTACAAATCTAAGTGAACCATCCAAGGAGTCATTTAGAAATCTAAGTGAACCATCCATGGAGTCATTTACAAATCTATGTGAACCATTCAAGGAGTCATTTACGAATCTATGTGAACCATCCAAGGAATCATTTATGAATCTGAGTGAACCATCCAAGGAGTCATTTACAAATGTAATTCTCAACAAGTCATAACAAATATAAATGATTCACTTGAGAAGTCGTTTACAATAGTGATGCAGTACCTCTTGCTGTGAGCTCCTCAGATCCAGTTTGTGGTCTGCTTTCACTCCATTACTGAATACTGTGGTATCTTGCAGCTACACACACACACACACACACACACACACACACAGATATATAGACAGTTATATGTGAGATTTCTTTACCATCATGGTCTATGGTACTGATATATTTCCCATCTTCTTCTCTCCTCCCCTCTGTAAGTCAGGGGCGTGTTTACCTCTCTCTCCAGCTCTCTCACTCTGTTGTTCAGCTGCTTGCTCTTGGCTTTCTCTCTCTCTATCTCCACTGACAGTTCCCGGTTCTTCTTCGAAAGCTCCACGATCTTGGTTGCTGCTGCATCTCCTGCCAGTCCCACTGTGCCTTCAAATAGAGAAATCACATAAATCACATTGTAGAGTACTAAAAAGCTGCTCTCTCTCTCTGTGTGTGTGTGTATTGCTCCTTCAGGAAACTCACACATCTCTGTGTGTTTACACTAACATCTACACTTTCCCTGTACATTTTCAGATGATATACTGTCACTGGGGGTCGACCCAGGTAAGGGGACGTCTTTGCACCTTCAGTCGCCAGGTACATAATGGAAACATAATGTAAGTGATTTACAAATATCAGTGAATCACCTGAGAAGTCATTTATGAATATCAGTGAATCACCTGAGAAGTCATTTATGAATATCAGTGAATCACCTGAGGAGACATTTATGAATATCAGTGAATCACCTGAGGAGACATTTATGAATATCAGTGAATCACCTGAGGAGACATTTATGAGTATCAGTGAATCACCTGAGGACTCATTTATGAATATCAGTGAATCACTTGACAAGTCTTTTATAAAAAGAAAAAAAATCAGAGAACTGCGTAAGAAGTTGCTTACAAATATTAGTGAATCACCTAAGGATTCATTTACAAATATCAGTGAATCATTTGAAGAGGCATTTGTAAATATCAGGAAAACGCCTGAGGAGTCATTTTTAAAAATATCAGGGAATTACAGTGAATGATTTTCACACAAGCAGTAAAATGAGCTTTAATCCACCTACACAAAAAGCATTCCCAGATGAATCACTGTAATACGTTTATGGTTCTTGATACAACAGAAATTGTAGACATGCTGTCTGCACGTTCACTTTCCCTTTTGCCACAGCCAGTGTTTGTGGAATTTGGTTAGATTTATTTACTTAAAATTATTTGCTTTTAAACAAGATCTAGGTGTCCAAAATAAAATACAGCCATAGCAACCCTGACCGCAAATTAATGTGTGAGATGCTTACAAGCAGACGCATCTACCACCTCCAGCCACACGGGGGAGACATGACTGTGTCTGTACATTAAAACTAGTAGATAAAATTTTCCTCAGCTTCTTACCCACTAAAGCCAGCCTGTCCTCCTCCCTCTTCTTCTTCAGGTACTTGATCTCAAACTCCTTCTCACTCAGGAGTTTATGGAGTCGTCCGTTCTCATCCCGCAGCTCCCTGACCCGCTCCTGGAGCTGATCATTCTCCTTCTTCACCAGTCTGGAGCTGGAGTTAGACCGCTCCAGCACCGAGTCCCCCTCGTCCTCAGACGGGTCCAGACTCTCCCGCCCGTTCGAGCTCATCTCATCCTTTTCCTTCTCAAAGGAGATCTGTTTCTTCTTCTCCAGATGCTTATGAAGACGCTGCACCTGCTGTTCCTGCAGAGTCTGAAACTGGAGCCTCAGATGCTCCTTTATCCTGTCCTTATCATCCTCCATTACTGCAGGAGAAAGAAGAGGAGGAGGAGGAGGAGGAGGAGGAGGAGGAGGAGGAGAATCAATTGCACCCTTACAACAACAACAGCAATAATAATAATAATAATAATAATAATAATAATAGCAAGAAGAAGAAGAAGAAGAAGAAGAAGAAGAATAGGTTGCACCTTTACAACAACAACAACAATAATAATAATAATAATAATAATAATAATAATAATAATAATAAAACCACAATAATTTGAAAGCTAAAAACAATAAACTACAGCTGCGGAGAACAAAAAAACGAACAAAAATAGATAATACTTTACTTTTTCTTAACAAATCTGATTTGAAACACAATTAGAATATATAATTTATAATGATAAACGGATAAAGTCGTGATAGTTAACATCTAATTCTCATATTTTTTCCCCTAACCGTATTCGTATTACTTCCGCCTTCCAGTGTTGGTTGTATGCCACTCGTGCAATATGATTGGTTAGTTGTCCGTGAGTTTGATATTCTAGCCAATCACAGCGTAGAGGGCGGGTTCATTGCGAATACAGGTGTTTTTTTTAAAAAAATTCTACAAGGCTATCAACACTTACGATTCAGGTCGATGTGAATGGCGCGAGAGCAAAAAGCATGCTATAATGTGTTATAACGTGTTATAATGAGTTTTCAGATAGTTTATGTATATACACACACACACATATATATATAAATATATATTAAAAAAGAAAATATAGCAAGCTAGCGTCGGCTAGGTGGCAAAACCAGTCCTCTTCTTTTTCTTCGAGGCGCGTGCGTATCCCCGGCAACGCGTTTCCACGGCAACGCCGCGGCAACCCGACGTGGTTACGTCATCTCTGTTGCCGGAAGTTAATTCTTTTAACGCGAAAAAAATAATAAATACGTACAGTTTGTTACTCGAATTCATGATCTAGTTTAAATACAACGAATTTACATATTCTTTCGAAAATTTAAAGATGCAATACTTTTATATGAGACTTTTAATATACGTATATTTAATATTTCTTTATTAACGGAACCGTCTGGACCAATCGGATTCTACCGTCTCATCCGGGAATCCGTATCAGTGTACTAAAATTTTTAAATTATAGATTTAAAAAAAATATTTTTTTTAATAATCAGTAGAATTTCTTCATTTTTTGTATAGCAGATAAAATTATACTTAAATTTACACTACAAATGACAATATTGTAACTGTAGCATATATTTAATTATTTTTTTTTAATAATTTATTACACAATAACATGAAAACAGTGGATTTAATAAAGATCTTCTTCAGTCAGGATGTAGCAGAGCACTGTACCTAACACACATAATGGCTTTTTGTACTGTTTCATTCTTTTGTGCTGTATTATTATTTATGCTCTTACGCTTGAAATTGTCTAACTGAAGGAGTGTAGATGCAGATTTAAGGTGAGGTGTGTGTCAAACTTTATCCCTCCACGAGCTGGATTTGTGTACGGCGAGAGCGTGATCGTTGCTGTGGGTATCGGGGTCAGGGGTCAGAGGTCAGCGTGCAGAGTATTTCCAACCCAACCTCATCCTCCAGCATCCTCCTGTAGTGAGATACACACACACACACAATAGTTTTAACAGGTCCTCTGTATCACTCTCCTCTCTGAGGAACATCTTCAGCCTGATTAAAAAAACACCAGAATATATGAATATACATGAATATGCTAATTAGGACACACACCCCATATCCTTTTGCTTACTGCTTACACTAATCACAGGTGTCAGGTTTGTCAGGTGAGGACATCCTCATTGTCCTCACCTCCTCAGCTTATTAGGGTTGTTATGGTTTGAGAGGAAGTGATATAAAAAGGTATTCCAGTGGTTGACAGATGTGTTTTCATGCCACTCCTGCTCCCTAGTGGACAGAGCTTATAATCCTCCAGGTGTACAGACAGTACCTGTCTTTTTGTGTCTCACCCTTGTGTGCCCAGATGTGTTTGATGCCCCAGAGAGCCCAGAGCTGCACTGCAGATGGCTGAGAGACTCACAGGAGAGGACGCAATGACCTGGAGACAGAAGAAAATAGCTCAATAATGATCAATAAATTAATATAAATATTAATTAATTAATTAATATAAATATTAATTAATTAATCAGTGATGAGGACAACAAAAGTAATCTGATTGGTCTGACTGGTTTAGTGTGACATTGTGGGCAGGAACTGTGGTCTGAATTTATTGTTGTTGGTTTTTTCCAGTAGGTTGTCCTATGCAAGATCCCTGTCCTATAACTGTGATGCATTTAAGTAATGCATAAGTAATAATAATAATAATAATAATAATAATAATAAAGACAAGTGCAATAATTGACCGCTGTACCTGTATATCCTGACTCATTACAGAACTATATAAACTTCATCAGAAGTAACTCACCGTTGCTTTGTGCAAACAGCTTAAATCAGTTTTATAAGTTTTAATAAATATCCGATCAAGTTGTTTAAAGCAGTTTAAAGTTGGTTGTGAAACAGCTGATGGTGTAACAGCTGAAACTGTAGCGCTGTGTTTGTGTAACAGAGGTAAATCCTGACACTTCTTAACTTTTTGAATGTCCAAACCAGAGTAAACGCCTTCCTTATCTTGGGAACACCGGGCACGTTGGAGTTCGTGATCGCGAGATTTCCACATCTCGCGATAGCTACCGCACGACCGCTACGCGTCCGCCATATTGGAAAGGTATGTACTTAAATGTAAGTCATAGAGAAACGCGACGTCACTGTGATAAAAATCACTCTAACTCGCTTTATGTTTGAGCGATTTAGAGAGTATTTGCTTTGTTAAAAACGTCACAAGTTTCTGCGGACATCTGATGTAAATATAAATGTATCATGTCCCTATTTTGATTGATCTAATAACTGCAACAACATAATACGATGTTGAAACAAATAAAATGTCATTAACTTGACTTTTACCTTAAGTGGCATCATGAGAAATTCTTTACATAGCATTAAATACGACTACGACAGCAAAATATAAGTAGAGTATTCAAATAAAAAAAAAATCGAGTGTTTTCGGAGCTCGGCTGAGTGGGTCTGATCTGATTTTCAGGTCTGAAAAGCTGATCGCCGAGAAATCGATGGAGATGCGGAAGTGTTGTGTTCAGCTGCGGTCAAAATAATTAAACAAACAAAATCAGATCTGGTGAGAGAATTATATTGCAGCAGAAATTAATATACGCGTTATTTCACTCTTGTTAGGTTCATAATGTTTATAAATCTGATAAAAAACTTTACTGACATCCGCTATTGTTTACATTAAAGCTGTGTGCTTCTTCTGTTTTTCTCTATTTACAGACAAACTCGCTTTTATGTATAAGCTTTGTAAAAAATGCCCTTGTCTTTGCACATTAATCTGTGTTATCTCTGTTTTTACATCTGTGTGTGTATGTTTAAAACGATGTACATGAGATCTCTACATCGCTTTGCTGTCATTAACGTGCTATAAACATACTTATTTTCTGCGCATGCGCCATTTTGACTAAAGGTAAAAAGGGATCAAAATAAATTTTGTGTTAACTGTTGATTTAAGATGTTGTCTTCTATCCTACAGGAACATGCTGGTAGGAGAAGGTGAAAATGGGATTTTCTACATCTGATGATGTCCACTGATGGAGACGGAAAGAGAGTAGATAAACTCGCTTCCCTACCACTGTGACCTTTGACCCTTCATTACCTCATACACAATGTCCCCTCAGAAACTGAGCAGCATCTCTGCTGTTGTACGTCGTCTGTAACGGTGGGTTTAACAGTCGTACCGCCAACACCATGTCGTCCACCTGCCAGTCACGCTCAGCCCCGCCTCCTGGAGTGAGTGACATCACAGGGACAGGGATGGAGGACGGTTCTCGCCGTTCTTCAGAGCGCCACGCCCACCTGCTACTGGCTCAGATGAATAAGATGCGCCTGCACTCAGAGCTGTGTGACGTGCGTCTGCTGGTGGGAGGACGGGCGTTTCAGGTCCACCGGTTGGTCCTGGCGGCCAGCGGGCCTTATTTCTCCGCCCTCTTTAACTCGGCCATGAGTGAGGCACGCGAGGAGGAAGTGCACATCGCCGGGGTGGAAGCAGATGTGTTTGAGTCTCTGCTGGAGTTCATATACACAGGTAGATACAAATGTACACACACAGGCAGGTGCACAAGTAAATGCAAAGTAGACACACATGGAGATGTACTGCTAAATGTACAAGTATACATTAAATTCACAGGCAAACTTACAGGTAGAAATACAGATTGATACTCAGGTCAATACAAAAGGTACATACACAGGTAGACATACAAATTAGAGCCCCAGGTAGATGCTCAGGTCTCTAAATGGGTAAATAGACAGGCTATACTCAGGGCGATAGATACACAGAAACACACAGGTGAATGGACAGGTATACACACACATGGACAAACAGGTAAATTTACAGGTAGACAATACAGGTAGATGTACAGCTCGAAATATACAGGTAGACTTAAAGATATAACAGGTTGGTATTGGTTATTGTGGTTATTTCATGCAGCACTGTGTGTATTTAGTGTATTGTTTGTGTGTGTGTGTGTGTGTGTGTGTGTGTGAGGCTGTGTGGAGGTGACAGTGGAGAACGTTCAGGATCTCATGATGGCGGCTGACATGCTGCAGCTCGCCGAGCTCGTGCTCATCTGTGGAGAGTTCCTGAGGAGCCACATGGAGCCGAGTAACTGTGTAGGAATTTATCAGTTCCTAGAACAGATCGGTTACAGTGAGCTCCTGGAGTTCACGCAGAACTACATCCACGCCCACTTCCTACAGGTGAGCGCCACCCTCCTGCACACCTGACTGTACCTTTAATACCTCCCTGTGTTAGGTGTGTGAGGAGGAGATTAAACCCTGATTGTACCTTTAACGCCCCTGTGTCAGGTGTGTGAAGCGGAGTTTAAACCCTGATTGTACCTTTAACACCCCTGTGTCAGGTGTGTGAGGTGGAGTTTAAAGCCCTGATTGTACCTTTAATACCTCCATGTGTTAGGTGTGTGAAGCGGAGTTTAAACCCTGATTGTACCTTTAACGCCCCTGTGTCAGGTGTGTGAGGCGGAGGAGTTCTCCAGCCTGTCGAAGGATCAGTTGGCGTGTTTGCTGCGCAGTGAGGAGTTGAGGATCGAGGACGAGTATCAGGTGTTCACGGCGGCCATGAGCTGGCTTCTGCATGACATCACACACAGGAAGAAACACGTGGTGGAGGTTCTGGAGCCAATCCGCTTCCCTCTGCTGTCACCGCAAAGACTCTACGCCTACATCGAGGGTGAGTGCAACGCCTCAGATTAAACGGGTGGTAGTTACATCATATAGTTACGTTATTCTTACAAGATGGTTAAGTCATCGTTATGATGTGGTAACATCATAGTTATGTCTGTTACAGCATAATTACGGCTATAGTTACATCATACTTATGGGATAATTACTATATAGCTACGTCATAATTACATTATAGTTACATCATAGTTATGACATAATTATGGCAATAGTTAATTTGTAGTTATGACAGTTATGTCACGGTTAATGCATAATGGCAGTAGTTACATCATAGTTACAGTCACATTATAGAAATGGCATACTTACAGTATAGATACTGTGTGTGTGTGTGTGTGTGTGAGACAGGCGTGAGTGACTTCAACCTGCGGGTGGCGCTGCAGACCCTGCTGAGAGAATACACAGAGACGACCAAAACCCCCAGAGACCCCAAAACAATCGCACAACCAACAAAGACCCGGCCCCGAAGGAAAGCCCGCAAATACCTCTACGCCATTGGTACGCTTTGTGTGTGTGTGTGTGTGTGTGTGTGTGTGTGTTTTGAGCTCTTTCATCTCTCTCACACTTGCAACCTTTCTTACCTCATCAGGAGGTTACACTCGTCTGCAAGGGGGGAGATGGAGTGATAGTCGGGCATTGAGTTGTGTGGAGCGGTTTGATTCGTTCAGTCAGTTCTGGACGACGGTCTCCTCCCTCCATCAGGCCCGCAGCGGGCTGGGCGTTGCCGTCCTTGACGGCATGATCTACGTCATCGGAGGTGTGTACATGTTTTACTTTATTTGGATTAATCTTGAGCGAGTTAGGAATTAGAAAAAGCTCAGGGAAAATATTTTTGTGACGTGTGTTTGGTGGTCCAGGTGAGAAGGACTCGATGATCTTCGACTGTACGGAGCGCTACGACCCCGTCACCAAACAGTGGGCTGCTGTCGCCTCACTCAATTTCCCACGCTGTGGAGTCGGGGTGTGTCCGTGCCATGGAGCTCTCTATGCACTCGGTACACACACACACACACACCCCTCACTGCACACTCTGCCTAACATCACTAAATGTTTCTGTTTCATCTGTATAACAATAATTCTGCATTAAACGTGTTTCAAAATAACACTACATTTCCCATCAAAACCAGAACTGCAGCTTGGGCCAAAGCATTATGGGAAATGTAGTTCCTTAGATTGCTCTAACCTCTGACTTCTGACTGCTACAGGTGGCTGGATCGGTTCTGAAATCGGGAAAACGATGGAGCGTTATGATCCAGAGGAGAATAAGTGGGAGGTGATAGAGAGCATGCCCGTACCACGCTACTACTTTGGCTGCTGTGAGCTACAAGGTAAAATCCACATTTTAAAAATTAATATTTATATCTAAGCAGCTAATATAATCTTATTTTAAACCAGTTATGTATTATTAGGAAAATATTTACCTCAATTATTAGCTACATATTACCACAGAAACTTAGACAAACTCAATATTTAGCTACATATTACCACAGAAACCTAGACAAACTCAACTATAAGCTACATATTACCACAGAAACATAGACAAACTCAATATATAGCTATGTATTACCACAGAAACACAGACAAACTCAATATTTAGCTACATATTACCACA
>CM074948.1:645356-658827 GCA_037577455.1 Pangasius macronema | reverse complement strand
GAACACAAATCCCCACAGCCTCGCTCCAACATCTAGTGGAAAGCCTTCCCAGAAGAGTGGAGCTCATTATAACAGCACACACAGGGGATAAATCTGGAATGAGACGTTCAACAAACACATATGGGTGTGATGGTCATGGGTGCACAAACTTATGGCCATATAGTGTATATCTATTAGTTTCTATTTAAGCTTTAAACCTTTACAGATCTATAGCTAAATAACGTATCAGCCATCTGTTTCACATTATTTAAGATCTAGCTAAATACCTATTTGACACTCAGGTTAAAAATATCCTAAAGAAAATCTAACGATAATAATCCTGATATTTAAAAAAAAATAAAAATTAAAAAAAAAAATAAACCAGAGAACTAATTAATTTATTATTATTTTTAAGTTAGTAAAAAAGTTTTAGAAAAAGGAATGGATTGTTACCAGAAAAAAAAAAAAATTTGACCTGACCCTGCTCTTGTGAAAACTTCATAACAGATCAGTGATGTGGCTGGATTCCGTTAGATTTCAAGAAAAAGCAAAAACACTCAACCTTCCAACTTTACAACTTTGCTTTATTTTTCATTAAACCTGAAGGTTCATTTAGAAACTCAGTTTAAAAACAAAACAAAAAAACAAAACATGTAGCACTGAGCGACAGACGGATGTGAGTGTGTGTTTGTGAGGTGATGAAGCTCTAAGGAATGGTATAACAATTTTATTATCACTAAACTCGAGTATGAAAGTTAAACACAGAGGCTTTACACTACACACACAGTGATCGTGGATAACGTGTTGTTCAGTAGAAAGTACTGTTGTACAGTAAAAGTGGCGAGTGTGTGATTACAGCGAGTGTGTGAATATAATGTGTGTGAGCATAGCGAGTGTGACTATAGAGAGTGTGTGATTATAGAGAGTGTGTGATTACGGCGAGTGTGTGATTATTGCGAGTGTGTGATTATAACGTGTGATTATAGAGTGTGATTATGGCGAGTGTGTGATTATAGCGAGTGTGTGATTATGGCGAGTGTGATTATAGCGAGTGTGTGCTTATAGCGAGTGTGATTATGGCGAGTGTGTGCTTATAGCGAGTGTGTGATTATAGCGAGTGTGTGATTATAGCGAGTGTGTATTAAAATTTTACTACATGTGCAGTTCCACTGAGTGCAGTGATTGGTCAGCCACTGTAATGCCAATTATGACATCATCAAACCCGTCCAATAAAAAAGATGCATATCAAAAATTAAATTTCCAGTTGTTTTTAATGAAGCCTGTAATAAATATGATTTTTACATTTTAAAGTGGAGTCACACATCATTTATGAACGTTCAGGGAACCGGTTTACACGGCTGGCCTCTACAGCATCCGGTTCTTCAGAAGGGAATTAGGTTAAAAAAAATCATAAAAACAAATCCCAAATGTACGTGGCTTTTTTAAAAATTATATGCCAACTTTATTTTCCAGTTTTCTATCTACTGTCTGAATGAAGTGTGGAAATACAAACTTTAACTCAAAAAAAGGAAAAAAGAAAAAACATCTAAATGATGGGCAAAAGTGACCTTTAATTAAATTTTTTGTGATTTAATTTGTGTAATGGAGCTAGGGAAAATTGCTCAGTGCTGCAGAAGTACTGATGGTTAGATTCAGAAAAATCACACTGTGACATTATTATTATTATTATTATTATTATAAAATACTGTAATATTTAATTGATATTTATATATTGTGATACCTGTATTGTATTGACAGCTTTTAAAGTTTAAAAATGTTTCTAGACCTGTAATAACGTTCAAAAACTCTCACAACAACTTCTGTTTCAATTTTCCCAGCACTGAAATATAACTCCGCCCCCCACCTGGAACAGAACGTCTCAGCCCCGCCCACTTTTCCTTTAAAGGTGAACACGAGGCATGTTTATTTTGAACAGAGGTGGCGGAGTCATCACTGTCCCTGTAATTCAGCTCGCAGGTAGCAGAGGGAGCTCAATAAGTTAGCGTTCTCTGTGTGTATTACCCACAATGCACTGCACTGTAAGTGTACGTCAAGGTACACTTACACTCACTTTTTTTTTTTTTTTTTTTTTAATACAAATGTACTGTTTGGATTAGTGTGTAATAAAACTCACCCCCTTTTTCTCAAACCTTATAATTTGTGGCCTAAATTTAATCATCAATTAAGAATAAAAAGATGTTTATTTTATTTAAAATAATTTAAATTTTTTTATTTAATCGATCCCTTCAGAAGCTGTATGGATATATCAGCCTTGTGCGCGGGAGAGGAGTGTGTAAGCAGAGTGTGTGTGTGTGTGTGTGTGTGTGTGTGTGGAATGTTGCCGTCTCTGAGTGCTGGTCTTCGATGGCCAGATGTTGGACCTTCAGGCTTTGGTGGTGTTTTTGACTTTTTGGATTTCCTGTTTTTTTTTTTTTTTAAAAAAAGAGACAAGAGTACACGTCCCTGTGAATAAGCTGTTACTAAGGAAACAATAATATATTAGAACGAGCGCATTAATATAAAACTGCACTACTGTCAGAGCTGCTGTTATAGAAAACTAATCAACACCTTCTGACCAATCAGAATGCAGAAGTGAAAGTGTGAGGTGAAAGTTGTGACCTGGAGCAGAGCTGCTTTCAGTTTCTCATACGCTTCATCCAGATCATCGTTAACGATGACCACGTCAAACTGACCTGCTTTTTTACCTGAAACACACAACATACACAGCTATACACATGCACATGTACAGGGTTGTACTGTGTGTGTGTGTGTGTGTGTGTGTGTGTGTGTGTGTGTGTGTGTGTGTGTGTGTTTTATCACTTACTGAACTCCATTTCAACGAGTGCAGCCTGGAGTCGCTTCTGTAAACTGTCCTCAGACTCAGTCTGTCTCGCCCTTAACCTCTTCTCCTAACACACACACACACACACACACACACACACACACACACACACACACACAGTGGGAAGAGAAACACACAACAAACTCACATTAGTTATTAATCATTTAAACATTACAGGGCGTGTGGTTTGGGATGACTTTTAGGTCATTGTTTAGCAGAGGGTTTGTGTTGTAGTGTGTGTGTGTGTGTGTGTGTGTGTGTGTGTGTGTGTGTGTATACCAGCACATCCATGGATGGAGGTTGGATGGAGACATAGATGGGGTTTAAATTGGTTTTCTTGATGCTCCTCACTCCCTGCATGTCAATGTCCAAAATGCAAATCAGATTTTGGGCCTGAACAGCCTGAACTGCAGCTTTACTGTAGGGGAAAGACACACACACAGACACACACAGACACACACACAGACACACACACAGACACACACACAGACACACACACACACATACAGACACACACTTTTACCATTCAGAATGGTTTCAGTCATAAGAACACTTCTGCGAGGCTGCAAGGCCACTGGGTAAATACAGATAGCACAAGCTAGCTAGTGAGGCTAATGATTCAAGTTAGGTGATCTGAATATTCACAGCGAGAGTGAACCAACTGAAATAACATGACACAGAAGCATCCAGAATGTCAACATTTACCTCAGATGTGTTAATAAATTAATAAAAAAATACTTAATTTACACTGTAATTACAGTGACCCTGAAAATGACCCAGTTATTTAAACCACACACACACACACACACACACGTTGTATGTAGGCAGTCGTGTACCTTGTTCCGTACATGTTCCCTGAGAATTCTGCGCTCTCAATAAACTCTCCTTTAGTGATTCCCACCTCCATGTCCTCCCTGCTCACGTAATGATAATCTGTAACACACAACATAACACACAGTTACACACTGTGTATGTTTTGTGTGTGTGTGTGTGTGTGTGTGTGTGTGTGTGTGTGTGTGTGTATATACCTTTTCCATTCTCCTCTCCTGGACGAGGTTTCCGTGTCGTATCTGAGAGGAAAAAGTAAAATAAACTAATAAACCCCATCATCATCATCATCATCATCTCTCTCTCTCTCTCTCTCTCTCTCTCTCACACACACACACACACACACACACACACACTCAGACAAACAGACACACTCCGACACACACGTAACGACATGACACGCTTCTAGTTATTTGGCATTTAGAATAGAACCCAATGTTCTACCAAGAACAACTAACTGTGTATGTGTGTGTTTATGTTTGAGCGTGTGAGTGTGTGTCTGTGTTTGAGCATGTGTGTGTGTGTGTGTGTGTGTATGTATGTTTGAGCGTGTGTGTGGCTTACGGGAGACGCTGAAGCCGAAGACTCCGTCGAACTCTTTGAGCAGCTTTTTGAGTAGTGTGCTTTTTCCAGCACCTGAGGGACCGCTGAAAACCACCGGCCTCGGTCCTGCCATCACTATACACACACACACACACACACACACACACACACACACACACACACAGGTTCAGTAAAAATTCAAATATAACAAAGCTGATGTTCTTATCAAGTGTTTTTTGGAATTGATATAATGACAAAACAACTGTGTGTTCTAGCGTCACCAATGGGTCGTGTCCCAATCCATACTGTTCAGAGTGGTAGAATAACAGTACATCACCTGTGGTTGTCATAGTAACTGATCATAGGGTACTTTACATAGTGCAGTGGTACATAGTTTGGGATGCAGCCCATAGCTGTTTTTGCTGGAGCTCCCACTCCCAATAATTGAATTCTCCCCGAGCTGTACGTGATTAATAAGGAGTAATCAACACCTGAGCTCGTTAGCACTCTCTGTCTCGAGCTCATTAGCATACTCGTTAATTACCGCGCCGTTAGCTGAGGCGCTCCTCAGGAGGCTAATTACCTCAAACACACTTCACCTCCAACATCACACAGAACACATGGTCCTTCACCTCCAACAAGCAACCACCAAGGTCACAAGTTTATGTTCATATATAAATAGCAGAAAAAAAACCCATCAATATCACATCAGGTCAAAAGTTTGTACCTGTATGTCTACTCTTTACCATCCAGCACTCTCTCTCTAAACACATTCTGGATCTTTTTCTTCCCCTTTTCAATTTTTTTCCCTGTTGATTTTTTTTGTCTTATTTTTTCGAGAGTTCTCATGTTGCAGAATTAAAAAAATTTTTTTTTGTAGATTTTCTCCTCTCAACCCAGATTATTTAAATTTATTTGCATTTTTCTTTATTTATACTTTATTTTATTAGATATTTTGTATTTTTTATTTATTTGTATTAATATTTTCACATCATATTTTATTCTTGTGTACTTCATGACATAATTTTTTAACATTTGATTTTTGACAGGACTTAGAGTGCCCACGCGATATGTACTGTTATATAATAATAATAATAATAAGAAGAAGAAGAAGAAGAAGAAGAAGGAGTTCATAACAGATTAAAAAAAACTAAAAACAAATAAAAACAAGGCTGTTAAACGTTATTAAATAAGACACAACGCTGCCAGTGAAACAGCGCCCCCTGGTGTTATTGAGGATAAAAACAGGTGCCAGGTAACGAAAGGAAAATAAATAATCTGTTTAGCGAACAAAACTAGGAGACTTGTGTAAAGGCAGATAAAAAATAAAACAAATGAATGCACCTAGTGCCTAGTGTACAAGAGGACAAAAACTGGGTGACTATTTGAAAAAATGTCAAAGTTTTCAAATAAGCTGTTTCCATAATGTTCATTAACATTACACACACAAACACACACACACACACACACACACACACACACACACACACACACTTAGATGTAGAAACAGAAGGATCAGACTCACCTTCCTGAGGCACGTCTATGCGAGAGTGAAAACAGAAACTACACTGTCCACAGGTGTGCTTATATACGCGCGTGTGTGTGTGTGTGTGTGTGTGTGTGTTGCTGTGTAAATGGTGTGTTAATTGGACAGCCCTAACTAAAGGAGAAAATCATCACCAAACAGCGGATCCACCATCACAGAGAAACAGAAACAGGTGAAAAAGAGAAGAAAAATAAGAAGAAAAAGAGAAGGTGTAAAATAATAAAAAGAAGGAACAAGAGAAAGATAAGTAAGATGAAGAGGATGGGGAAAAATAAGGAAGAAGGATAAATCAAGCTTCAGAGAAGTGGAGGAGGAACAGAAGAAGAGAAAGAAGTGGATTTGCATTTAATGAAGAAAACTCGTTCTGTTTACAAGGAACTTACTCAGATAGATAGATAGATAGATAGATAGATAGATAGATAGATAGACAGATGTTTAAAAAGCTGGGCTATAGGAAAGATTGTGTGTTCATTTACACCCCAGAGATTTTTACTGATCAACTCAAAATAAGAAACAGGAAGCAGATGAGGAAAAAAGGAGATGTTGCATCATTAGCGGCCTGTAGGGGGAGCACACTGTCCTGCTGAGGGGCAGGTGAGCGAGTTACGTTTCTCAGGCGTCGTGTGTCTCAGTGTAACAGTGTGCCAATATTTACTCCATTTAAAAAGAAAACGTGTGTGTCGCGCTCAGGAGCGGTTCTGAGGTCAGTAATCGGACATGTAGAGATCGGTGGTGTGACTGACTCGCCTCATCGCTCAACATCACACACTGATCCCTACAGGGTCCCGTCCCACAGCCCATCATCACCTGCTTCATTCTCTACCTCAGAGGAGTAAAGACAACAACCAGTAAAGACAAAAATCCAGTCTGACTGCTGCTGAACTCTGACTTCAGAACAAACTCAGACTCCATTATCTGTCAGAGCACGCTTAGCAAGGTATGAAAAGCAGGAATGTGAAGCTTTCTCATGCGGTCTCAGCATATCTCTCTCACTGTGTCTCAGTTTCTCATGGTCACACTCTCACCATGTCTCATTCTAACTGCATCTCAATGTCTCTCACCATGTCTCATTCTCACTGTGTCTCACCATGTCTCACTCCTACTGTCTCACCCTCACTGTCTCACTCTCACCATATCCAAGCGTGTCTCACTCTCACCGCATCTCGACCTCACAGTGTCTCACAAAAGGCATTAACATGTTTAATGCCACACCCCTTTATGATTCTTACAGCTGCCTTTGGGTGTATATATGATCGTGTGGTATGTGTGTGTGTATATATATATATGTGTGTATGTGTATGTGTATGTGTGTGTGTGTGTCTGTGTGAGTGTAACAGCTGGCACTGACAGCCTCTTGACTTCACTCAGTGCTAGAATCCACAAACTGCTCCTGTTCCATGTCAGAGTCAGGAGCGACATCGTGTCCTTTACTTTACTGACATTATAATGTGTGTGACCAGAAGGCACTACAGCAGGTAGTGAAAACTGCCTGACACAGTTGCTTGTGGAGAGTGAGAGGTGTTACCAAGGACACCTCCCATCCCCACCATGGACTGTTTGTGCGTCTCCCATCAGGAAAACTCTACAGAAGCTGACGCACAAAAAGACTCACAAACAGCTTTTTCCCCTTCAGCTGTACTGATGCTGAACTCAGCTTCCAAGTGTTAACTGCAAACTTCCACCTCATAACTAAACATTAGCATTAGACACCACTTTCTCTGCAATTATTTCCAAGTACTTGCACTTTACTGCATATATATATATATTACCTCAGGTAGTTGAGGTAAACTGTATACAGGTGGAGGTAAACAGCATGATGCATGCAATATGTATATATATATATATAAAATCATTATTATTACTATTATTTATATCAGAACATTATTGCTATTTGCACATCTGCATTTTTACCCACCGTGTGTATCCACTGCATCATATTGCATGCATCATGCTGTTTACCTCCACCTGTATACAGTTTACCTCAACTACCTGCACCAGAATTCTTATTATTCCATTTAATGTGATTGCCATTTGCATTACTGGTTATGCATCATACTGTTTACATTTACATAATGCTGACTGCATTTCTTTGTCTCTCTGATAATTACAATAAAGCTGAACCTAACCTATGACTCCACTATAACACCACAATAATGCCACCATAACACCATCATAATGCCACCATAACGTTACCATGTCACCATAATGTCACTATAATGCCCCCATAATGCCACCATAATGCCACCATAACGTTACCATGTCACCATAATGTCACTATAACGTCGCCATAATGCCACCATAACGTTACCATAACGCCACCACAACGTTACCATAACGTTACAATAACGCCACCATAACGTTACCATAATGTCACTATAACGCCACCATAACCTTTCCCTAATGTCACTATAACATCACTATAACGGCGCCATAGCGTTACCATAACGCCACCACAACGTTACCATAACGCCACCACAACGTTACCGTAATGTTACCATAACGTTACCATAACGCCACCACAATGCTACCATAACGTTAACATAACCCCACCACAACGTTACCATAACGTCACGATAACGCCGCCATAACATCACCATAACGTTATCATAACACCACCACAACTTTACCATAACATTACAATAACGCCACCATAACACCACCATAATGTTACCATAATGCCACCACAACGTTACCATAACATCACTATAACGTCACCATAACGTTATCATAACGCCACCACAACTTTACCATAACGTTACAATAATGCCACCATAATGTTACCATAACGTCACGATAACACCACCATAAAATCACTATAACGTCACCATAACGTTATCATAACGCCACCACAACTTTACCATAACGTTACAATAATGCCACCATAACGTCACGATAACACCACCATAAAATCACTATAACGTTACCATAACGTTATCATAACACCACAACGCTACCATAACTTTACAATAACGCCACCACAACGTTACCATAACGTTACAATAACGCCACCACAACGTTACCATAATGTTACAATAACGCCACCACAACGTTACAATAACACCACCACAACGTTACCATAACGTTACAATAACGCCACCACAACGTTACCATAACATTACAATAACGCCACCACAACGTTACCATAACGTTACAATAACACCACCACAACGTTACCATAACGTTACAATAACACCACCACAACGTTACCATAACGTTACCTTAACATCAAGGTAAGTCCACGATAACTTCACTATAATGTCGCTATAACCTCACTATATCACTATATCATTTCTATATCGCTGCATTTCTTCTTATCAAAGAGCGTAAAGTAATTTTTTATAAAGAAAACGGCAAAAAAAACAACTTTTTTTTAAACATGAAGAAATTGTTTAAGTGCACAGGCTATTTTTTAAGGTAAACAAACTCATTTCTGTTTTTTTTTTTAATATGAACAAACCTTTTTAAGGTAAACAAAAAAAAGAAATGAACTTTTCACTTTAATTTTTTTGCCTTTTTTTAAGTGAAAACTTTTTTGTGTAATGTGAAGAAACATTAAAGTGGGTTTTTCAGGTGAACTGTTGTTTTTGTTTTGTTTTTTTTTTAAATGGAGGAAGTGGACGTTGTAAAAAGTTTTGAACGCCTTTCTGTTGTTTTTTATTGTGAAGAAACTAGTGATTTCTATATTTAGTGGGTATTATATGTGTACTTTAATAAAGGGAGGAGGATGGTGAATAACGAGCGTCGCGCGCGGGTTAATTATCTCTGACTCGCTCAGTGAAGTCACGCGAGACTCACGAGGACGGTTCCAGTGCTGCATTAGTGACGGTGGGAGAACCTGCAGGACTTTACACTGTAATAAAAAGCTCTGAGGCGGTGGAGATAAACGCGTCTCTAACCTCCTCCTCAGCCAACACCTCCTTTTATAAACATAAACATAGTAAACTTAAAACTGCTCACTGACATTAATCCACTCTGCAGTACCGCGGTGTCTGTAACAGAGCGATGTCCCAGTGACACTTTAAAATATAACATCATTCAGGCATTCATTACTACAACACACAAACACTGCCACTGTACAAACACTCCAGCCTCAGTACACCATATTTAACTCCACATGGGGCAGAAATACAGGAGAAGGAAAAGGGAATCGGGCAGAAATAAAGGAGAAAAAGTGAATTTGGGGCAGAAATAAAAGAGGAAAAGTGAATCTGGGGTAGAAATAAAGGAGAAAAAGTGAATCAAGGCAGAAATGAAGGAGAAAAAGTGAATCAAGGCAGAAATGAAGGAGAAGGAAAAAGGGAATCAAGGCAGAAATAAAGGAGAAGGAAAAAAGTGAATCAAGGCAGAAATAAAGGAGAAGGAAAAAGTGAATCAAGGCAGAAATGAAGGAGAAAAAGTGAATTTGGGGCAGAAATAAAGGGTGGAATGGGAATCTGGGGAAAAGTAAAGGGGAAAAGGAGATTTGTGGCAGAAATAAAGAGAAAAAAAGGAATCTGGGGCAGAAATAAAGGAGAAAAGGGGAATCTGGGGCAGAAATCAAGCTGTGTGTGTGAGAGAGAGTTTAAGAAAGAAGAGAAACCTGGAGAAACAAAGAAATAACTTCCATCAAATCCAGGTGATGCGCGCTGATGCCACTGAAATCCCCGGATGTAGCATCAGCGACGCTGCTCTTCATTACGCAGTAAAGCGGAAAACCTCACCTGAGCAAGCTCTGGAGAAAAACCTCACGTACATCGGGGAGAAAACCCGAGCGCCAACAGCAAACACGCAGATCCTCCTGCAGTCCTGCACACGGAACTCAACTCATCGCTTTCCGCACACAGCCATTGCACTCGTGACGTCACCGGGCGCAGCTTTCCCGGAAGTAGCAACAGCAGCCTCAAACAGTTCGAGCGCGTCAACACTGCGCAGCCTGTGCGCAGACCACCCCAAGGCTGCGTCTCAAACCGAGCCATGTGCACTATGTTCTGTACACTGAGCGCTGCCTGTTAGTGTATAGGATCTTATATTTATAAGATATTTACCTGGACAAAACTAAGTTTAAAGTTATGTTTTTTGTACGCATTTTAACAGACGCATTGTGTCTATAGTCATAACTAATCACAAATACTAATCTGAGCTTGTCTGCATGAAACCTGGTTTAAAAACATTTGGTTCAGTTTAACAAAAAAACAAAAAAACAATTACAATATAAAATTAAAAAGAAAATTATAATCAATCATCAACTGTAATCAGGGGTGGAATGTAGTCAAGTATAATATCTGTGTCTTTTACTCGCTACGCTTCAAAATATTACGTATAGTGAGAAATATATTATGCTAGCTAATATTTAAGACTAGTGATAATTTAAATGTCGTTAGCTTTAGTTATTGTTTCCGTGTGTCATTGTGCCTTTATAATGTCTGTATAAAAGAATTTATATTTCCCGGTCGCCATAGCAACGGCGTTCTCATGATTTTTGCCACTTGACACCGTAAAAGTTCCTGAGAACTCCTAAGGTGGGAAATGAGATGGAAGGAAAATTTGTCTTTCAATGTTTTTGCGTTCTTGCAATTTTTTTGCATTCTCTCACAAATGCGAAGATCTTTATATAAATATAAATGCTCTTCCCATCGCCATATCCCCTTCAGGGCTCCGTGCGAAGTTTACGATGACGATCGAGGTTTCGGTTGTTATTTTAGTAAACTGCTTTCTGACACTAATTATGTTTTCTAGTTTATTTACGACAATGTTTATTAGTCCACTACATTACATCACAAATAGAAAACTCGTAGTGTGGCGCTGGATTTGGGGAACTCATGAGCACTCATCTTTCTGACAGAACATGAAGGCAGCCATGTTTCTCAAAATGGCGGAACGTGTGGGGCTTCAGTTAGCAGCCGATATGTAATTAAAGTGAAATTTTGGTCGTGAGGAATTATCATTATTATTATTTATTTATTTATTTATTTTTAGCAATTTACCAACATTTTCTGAGGTAAATGTTGATGTTCCGAATGTTTCCGTGTGTCATCATGCCTTAATAATGTCTTTAAGAATTTAAAAGAATATATCCCCGTTGCAACAATGTTCCCACGGCTTTTGCCACTTGACACTGTGAGAATTCCTTCAAAGAAGTCACATTAAAAAAAAAAATGTGTTGCTTTAAAATGTTTTGTTTTAAAATGTAAGTTGAAGTGAGCGGATTGGGACACCGCCATGATTAAACTCCGCCCCACGGCGCCCTCTAGCGGTTACTACGGCAACAGCCAAGCCGGAAGTAGACCTGCTGGATCGATACACGTGTAAAATGCAGTATATCTAAAGCAAAAAAAAACACTTCATATGATATTATCACTCAGAAACAAACCGTGAAATCTGGAGAAAGAGTGAAGATGTTCGGCTCTTCGAGGTCAGGAGGAGTGAGAGGAGGACAGGACCAGTTTAACTGGGACGATGTGAAAGTAGACAAACACAGAGAGAACTATCTGGGTAAACAACACACACACACACACACACTATTTACACTCAATTATTATAATTTATCCACTCTGTTTATGGTGTATTTATCTATCCTCGAGCTTATTTAGATGCTTTAATTTCAGTTTAACTCTTGTTTGTGTTTATATCTAGCTAATTTCTTTACACTGCGTAAACGCGTTGCCTCTTTTCCCTCGTCCTCTCTCTCTCTCTCTCTCTCTCTCTCTCTCTCTCTCTCTCTCTCTCATGCCTCACGCTGAGCTTACCTGTTTCTTTAAGGTCCTCTCTCATTCCATGCGTTGTGATCTCCACGGAAATTGCGTTTTGGTAAAGGTTTTCTTTTTGTTTTTTTCTGATGTTGATGAATTCCTGCTGCAGCGCCTGATAGTGAGAGCTGTGCGGGATGCGTTCTGCGCGTCACATCTGCGCACAGTTTGCGCAATATCAGCGCTAAAGCCGTTACACAGAGGTTATCTCTCCTCGGCCATGCGCCGCTTATCTGGTCCCTACACGCCGCTTATCTGGTCCCTACACCGCGCTGCTGTCGAATTCTGGATTCTGATTGGTCAGAAGCAGTTTTCTATAACAGCAGCAAGGAACTGTATGGAGAATAATCTAAACAGTCTAACGACTTGTTAAAAGACCTGTTGCTGTTTAATAATAATAAAAAAAAACCTGGAGTTGTGGATAGAATGATGGATAGATGGATGGAGTGATGGACAGACAGATGGCTGAAGTGATGGATGGAGGGAACGATGGTGTGCCAGATAGACAGATGGATGGAGTGATGGATAGACAGATGGATGGAGTGGAGGAGGGAGTGATTTATAGACAGATGGATGGAGTGATGAATAGTCTGATGGATGGAATGGTGGATAGACAGGTGGATGGAGTGGTGCATAGACAGTTGGATGGCGTGATGGATGGAGTGGTGAATAGACAGGTGGATGGAGTGATGAGAGAGAGCTGCAGGACTGAAGAGAGACAGGTGTGAGAGAGAGAGAGGGAGGGAGGTGAGAGAGAGAGAGGGAGGTGTACAGGAGGAGCAGGACTGAGGAGAGAGAGAGAGAGAGAGAGGGAGGGAGGTGAGAGAGGGGGAGGTGAGAGAGAGGGAGAGGGAGGGAGGGAGGTGAGAGAGAGAGAGGGAGGTGAGAGAGAGAGGGAGAGGGAGGGAGGTGAGAGAGAGAGAGATGAGAGAGAGAGGGGGGGGGGGAGGGGGGAGAGAGAGAGAGAGACGAGGGAGAGAGGGAGGGAGGGGAGGGAGAGAGAAAAGG
>CM074948.1:608779-628282 GCA_037577455.1 Pangasius macronema | reverse complement strand
TGGATGGGTTAAATGCAGAGCACAAATTCCGAGTATGGGTCACCACACTTGGCCACAAAGTCACTTCACTTCATGAAGAGAATTTTTTGTTGCAGCGCTAGTAAATAAAGCAAGATCATTAATACATTAAATAATTTTTCGCCATTGGGGTGACATGTTGCCATGGTGATCATGATGGGATGACAGGATTTCGTGAAGTGTTATGAGGATATACTAGATTTTCAGCTGAAGTTTTATGTTCTGTTTTATGTTCATATGTTCATATACGAAAGTGCAGAATCGGTTCCTTTTAGCGGTGCTGATGGTGAAAGCACAGACGTTGTGTGGATGGAATTATCCGACGCCAGCGGGAGATTTGGGATATGTTCACTCTAATTCTCCATTAATCCTCTCAATTTAATCCTAATTTAAACCCAAAATAAACTAATTTATCTCCTATTCATCCTCCGTTCAATGGGATTCCTGCAGAGCGCCCTCTATTTTCTCCTCTCTCTCTTCCGTTGTGTGTGTGTCTCAGGTCCAATTAAACAGAGCTTAAGCTGCAGGTTAGCATGATGCTGTATGGCCTGAAATAATCACCATAACAACTGTGCTATCCCATAATAACCATCACTGCACTACCATTTCCTGATAATCACCATGACTGGAGATAATGATCTCATGTTCTCCTGTGAAATAGAAACGTAAATCCTTCTCTTGTTGCTCTTCCAGGCGGTGAACACTAGAGGGCGCACACTCCTTCGCTCCACTTCTACACTTCTCCACTTTTCCTGTGTCCTGTCTCTCTCTCTCTGAGAGAGAGAGAGAGAGAGAGAGTGTGTGTGTGTGTGTGTGTGTGTGTGTGTGTGTGTCACACACACACACACTTGTTTAGCAACGACATGCTAACTGGTGTCCCTCACCTGAGTGTGATGTGGCCCCTCTCTGAGCACCGCGTGTGAACCTCCTTCACCTGAAAAGAAAGAGTGCATATTTACACACTCGTTTATCATACCACTCCTTTATTACTCTCCGTCTATCTCCACTCTTCTTTTTGCTCTTTCTTTCTTCTTCTTCTTCTTCTTTCCTGTGCTTTTTTCTTTTCTTTTACACTTCCTGTCTTCAGTCTCACTTCTCTTTCTTTCTCCATTAAGTGTTTCTTTTTCTCTTTCTTTCTGTCTTCCTCCACAACGTTTTGTTCTTCTTCATTCTTTATTCCCAGCATTCATCTTCCTCTCTGCTATTCCAGACCACAAGAGCAGTTTTCTGTAAGAACTAGTGGAGTATTCCCGTCTCCCCTTCCTGATTAATAATTCCACAATTTCCGTAATTTTGTGTCACATTCTAAAACTAAAACCCTTTATTTAATTAGTGATTTATTTTTTATCTGTGACATTCTGTTTAAGCTTTATCAGCACCACACTTCACACAAACTTTCTTTCTTTCTTTCTTTCTTTCTTTCTTTCTTTCTTTCTTTCTTTCTTTCTTTCTTTCTTTCTCCATTGCTTTTTTCCCTTGTCCTTTTTTTCACTGTCTCCCTTCTTTCTTTCTCTTCTACATTTTTTATTACTTTCTTCACATTTTTCATACACATCTCTGTTCTTCTCTTGAATATCTTTTACTCTCAGTTTACCAGTTTACCCAGTTTAACATCGTTTCTTCATCCTTTCTCTGATGATGGTGGTCGTGATGATGATGGTGGTGATGATGGTGATGGTGGTGATGATGATGGTGGTGATGATGATGATGGTGGTGATGATGGTGATGGTGGTGATGATGATGATGGTGATGGTGGTGATGATGATGGTGGTGATGGTGACATTGATGATAGAAATGATTGTTCTTATTCACTACGGAAAAGGAGGCAACCACGGTCCGAGGTGTCGTGCTTAGAAAACGTTTTTCCGTCTCCACCTCTCTGTCTCTGTGTGGCGGGACGTCGTGGAGTGAAAAATTAGTTATCGGGATTCTGCAGGGCTTTTCTTCAAAAATCTGCCCGGTCACCAAGGAGAACCTGGAGGACCTTCTGTGTTTATTGTCTTCAGTGCTAATCTGGCTCCTTCACTGCCTGAAAAGAATCAGATTATTATTATGGAGGACGTTTTTTTTGCTCCCCAGGAAAAAAGACAGACAGAAAGAAAAAAAGAAAGAAAGAAAGAAAGAAACGGCAGGGAGAATGACAGCATTGTGGCCTCTGTGTGTGTGTGTGTGTGTGTGTGTGTGTGTGTGTGTTCTTAGCTGGGTGTTAATCCGTGGCGTTTGTTGGTCAGAGACGCTGTATCAGCAGGGGAGAAGTTTTATGTGGATCTGATACGACAATCACCTCCAGGCTCCACAGAGACTGACAGACCGACCGAAGGCCCGAGTGTGAGAAAGGCTTAAGCCACGGATCACTGCGGTGCCGTGCCATCCCATAATAATCACCACAGCAACCATACCATCCCATAATAATCATCGTTATCCTTTCCGGAAATCCACCAGTCTGGTATAATTAACATTTCAGCTTCGATGTCTACACATCCCCTGCTTGTTTATTTTGTTTGTTTTTGCTAAAAGTTTGAGAAAATTTAATTCTAATAAACACGCAGTGAAAACGGAGTGAATTAGAGGTTTAGCTGCTAAACTTCTGGCCTCCTGTGGAGAGTTTAATGCTGCTGGACTGAATGGGACAGGATTAGGTTCGGACATTACCGAGGGCGATGTTCATCCAGCCGCTTGCCCGTATTACATTTTCTACAGCTCGAATTTCAGATGTACTTATTAACTAAACAAACCATAAATCCTAAAATAATAAACCTAGTAATAATTCATAGGACTATTCATAGCATCCCAATCACAGACTTTCACACGGCACATAATTAAATGAACCAAAAAGCAAAAAAAAAACTTGGCAGAGGTGTGTGTAGAGCTCAAAGTGCCCTCATAAAACTCTTCATTCATTAGTCAGAAACATGATGATGGAAAATTAAACCTTTTCCAAACGCATCAGAAAATTGACCCGAGCCTGGAGAACTCAGAGCCAACGCTAAATAAATAAATAGATAATTATGTAAAAATATATTTTTTTGTGTATCACATTCACATGGCATTTCTGCAGCACTACAGCTCGGTCCTTTGGCTCAGTGGAGCAGCTCACTCATGATACAAAACACACGGTGTGTTTGATTCACTTCCTGCAGGTGCGTCGATTCAGAGTCGATTCAATTTATCACTGCTAGACAAGTCCACAAAGGAACGTGCTAATGTTAAATACAGACCATGTAGTTAACACCAGGTTCACTAGCAAGCTAGCAAATGTAAAAAAAAAAATGCTTACATGACTAGGCAAAAATAGTTGTAGTTAAAGCAGTAACATATGATGAGCAGACATATGTCTGTCTATCTCTCTGTCTATCTGTCTGTCTATCTATCTCTCTGTCTATCTGTCTGTCTATTTCTCTGTCTATCTGTCTGTCTGTCTATCTCTCTGTCTATCTGTCTGTCTGTCTATCTCTCTGTCTATCTGTCTGTCTGTCTATCTCTGTCTATCTATCTCTCTGTCTATCCGTCTGTCTGTCTATCTCTCTGTCTATCTATCTCTCTGTCTATCCATCTGTCTGTCTATCTCTCTGTCTATCCATCTGTCTGTCTATCCGTCTGTCAGTCTATCTCTCTGTCTATCCGTCTGTTTGTCTATCTCTCTGTCTATCTGTCTGTCTATCCGTCTGTCCGTCTATCTCTCTGTCTATCCGTCTGTCTGTCTGTCTATCTGTCTGTCTATCTCTCTGTCTATCTGTCTGTCTGTCTATCCGTCTGTCTGTCTGTCTATCTGTCTGTCTATCTCTCTGTCTATCCGTCTGTCTGTCTATCCGTCTGTCTGTCTGTCTCTCTGTCTATCCGTCTGTCTGTCTATCTCTCTGTCTATCTGTCTGTCTATCTCTCTGTCTGTCTATCCGTGTGTCTGTCTATCTCTCTGTCTATCTGTCTGTCTGTCTATCTCTCTGTCTATCCGTCTGTCTGTCTATCTGTCTGTCTATCTCTCTGTCTATCCGTCTGTCTGTCTATCCGTCTGTCTGTCTATCCGTCTGTCTATCCGTATGTCTGTCTGTCTATCTCTCTGTCTATCTGTCTGTCTGTCTATCTGTCTGTCTATCTCTCTGTCTATCCATCTGTCTGTCTATCCGTCTGTCTGTCTATCCGTCTGTCTGTCTATCTGTCTGTCTATCCGTATGTCTGTCTGTCTATCTCTCTGTCTATCTGTCTGTCTGTCTATCCGTCTGTCTGTCTATCTTTCTGTCTATCCATCTGTCTGTGTATCTTGGTAGGTTCTCGTGATAACTCTAACACTGAAGTTTGAGTCGGAGCCAAACCTTGGCAGAAGGTGGGGCTAGAAAAGTTTTCCGTTGCCTCGGGGCAGCTGTGTGCAGTCGAGAGTTAGAAATCAGTTCATAATTCCTTTTCAGTCTTACGAGCTTCAGCACATTTTCTTCTCAAATCTTCACAGATCGTTACACCTGAACACAATCTAAAGTGAAGCACCGTGAGCTGCTCCACGTCGTCTCCTCATCCACGTCACCTACTCACTGCTGCTTGTATCTTATCCGTTTATTTTATCTGTAATATAGTTTTCCTCAGTTAATGCACTTCGCTTAAATTAATACAACTCACACCTATTTCATTTTACCTTTACCACAGTTTATATGATTTTATAATGATTTATCCATATCATACACAACTCATATACTCAAATATTGTTTTTTAATTCATATAATTATGTTCCTGTGCCAATTTTTTTTGCCAAATATATCCAAAACATCCAATCAAATCAAATGCACATTAATTTAAATGGATTAATTTAACTGTCATCCTTCTGTTAGCCTCACTTTCTCTTCATCTATTAAATTTACTCACATTTAAAAATAGATAGATAGATAGATAGATAGATAGATAGATAGATAGATAGATAGATAAATAAATAAATAAATAAATAAATAAATACACAATCTGCATTAATGAGTCGACTTCATTTAAGTAAAATTGTAAGAAAAAAATTGTGAGAAGTGAGACCTTTTTTTTAAACAGCAAAAACATCCAGTCAAAATCATTTACATATTATTTTAAAATACTTTTAATTTTCTTTTAATTTAATTTAATTTTAAAAACACATTTCAACACAGACACTTGTAACTTTCCCTCAAGAAACATTTCACTCTGTATTTCCACTTTAAACTAAATAATCATTTTAAAATAAACCCTTTAAAGTCACCACTAATTAAAAACACAAACAACACCACTAACTAAAAACATAAATGAATTAAATATTAATTAAATAGTTTTAATATATTTGGACTTTTTAAAATATCTGCTGTTTAAAATTTAAAATGGCTTAATCAAAATAAAAAGAAATATCTCCTAATATATTCAATAACAATTATCTGAAAATATTTCTAAGACATATATAAAATATTCTTAGACATTTCTTCTCTAAGAAGATCTCTATATAATCTCTATAGAATTATTATCATCTCTGTCATCTCTACAGAATTATCATTACTATAAGATAAGATAAACTTTATTAATCCCCGAAGGGAAATTCAGGTAGTCTTGTAGATATATCATCACTATATCATCTCTATAGAATTATTATCATCTCTATATCATCTCTATAGAATTATTATCATCATTATATAATCTCTGTAGAATTATTATCATCTCTATATCATCTCTATAGAATTATTATCATCATTATATAATCTCTGTAGAATTATTATCACTATATCATCTCTATAGAATTATCATCATCTTTATAGAATTATCATCACTATATCATCTTTATAGAATTATTATCATCTCTATATCATCTCTATAGAATTTTCATCATCTCTATATTATCTTTATAGAATTATTATCATCACTATATCATCTCTAAAGAATTATTATCATCTCTATATCATCTCTATATAATTATTATCATCTCTATATCATCTTTATAGAATTATTATCATCACTATATCATCTCTATAGAATTATTATCATCTCTACAGAATTATTATCATCACTACATCATCTCTATAGAATTATTATCATCTCTATATCATCTTTATAGAATTATTATCATCTCTATATCATCTTTATAGAATTATCATCATCTCTATATCATCTCTATAGAATTATTATCATCTCTATATCATCTCTACAGAATTATTATCATCTCTATATCATCTCTATAGAATTATTATCATCTCTATATCATCTCTACAGAATTATTATCATCTCTATATCATCTCTATAGAATTATTATCATCTCTATATCATCTCTATAGAATTTTCATCATCTTTATATCATCTCTATAAAATTATCATCTCTATATCATCTCTATAGAATTTTCATCATCTCTATATCATCTCTATAGAATTATTATCATCACTATATCATCTCTATAGAATTATTATCATCAATATATCATCTCTACAGAATTATTACCATCTCTATAGAATTATCATCATCTCTATATCATTTCTATAGAATTATCATCATCACTGCCAGTGATCCTGACCCCTTCTGCTCTCCGGACCTGCCTGATCCCTTGTGATGTTTTTAGCTTTCAGTGTAACATGGCTAGTCAGGGAATCAGCCTGTCTACATGGTGTAGTTCATGACAGCCTAGCTGCCTAGTCTAGCGACCAAATCTATACATCTACTTATAATAATTTAGCGAAATTGAATGTATATAATGAGTAAATGGTTTATGGTTTGGAGGCTTTTTTCCATCCTGAAGCCCTACTTCTTTTTGGAGTTCTCTTCACTTGGAAATCACTTGCTGCTGCTGAAGATGGTCTCCAACACAGACAGCCTGAAGATCAGTGAGACTACTGAGGATGGTTCCACTTAGAAACATGACGATGGCTTTGATAACTTCAAAAAAATAGATTTCATGTGAAAACTGTGATGAATTTCCTGGTTGCACAATTGCACTATTTGTCCATGTAGTACACAATAATAGAAGGGAATGATTTACAATCACACTATCACCACTGGTGTCACCCAGATGAGGATGGGTTCCCTTCTGGGCCTGGCTCCTCTCAAGGTTTCTTCCTCATGTCATCTCAGGGAGTTTTTCCTCACCACCATCACCTCTGGCTCACTCATTAGAGATCAATTCATACATTTACGATTTATATCCTGAATGTATTTATTTGTAAAGCTGCTTTATGACAATGTCCATTGTTAAGCGCTATACAAATAAAATTTAAATGAATTGAATTGAATCTCACACTTGCTTCAGATTTATACGTAAATTACTGATTAAAACAAATATGTGGATTAATCTGTTTCATTTGCATGTGAAAAAAATTAATCTAATAAAACCGAGGCACTGAGATCTTTTGATTTTCAGTATAAATTTATTCAGTTATGGGGTTAATAGATATCACGTCTAACAGACAGCAGGACACGGCACGTTTTAAGAAAAAAAAAAGAAGAAGAAGAAGGTCAGAGTCAGCAGCAGATACTGAGGTAAACATCACACACTACTCTTCTACCCAACACACACACACACACACACACACACACACACACAAACACACACTTCCTAATTTACACATTTACGCTGTAATAAATAATCGTAAAAAAAAAAATTCTTGGACCCAAATCCCTAAAATCCATAAACACAGGATTGGTTCGTACAAAGCTTTGGAATTTACAACCACAAAAGTTAAAGCAAGAGGAAATGAGAATTCAGCGGGACAGCAACATTATTAATTATTTTATTTATTTTATATAAAATGCCAAAATGAACTCTGCATGAGAAATAACACAAATAATCATCAGAATATAGATTTAGATAGATCCATTTCCACATTGTTCACATCAAACCTCTATATAAATTATAAATATATTTTTTCTGAAATTTATTGATTAAATTAGTTTGCAAATGTTTTCAATGTCATTAGGAAAGTACCAGTAATCATAATCATGATATATTGCGATTATTAAAATGTAGATATTATCACAGAGGGTTCAAATTATTATTATTATTATTATTATTATTATTATTATTATTATTATTATTATTCAGAAAATGATGAAAGGTCCATTTAAACACACATTTTTTCTTATTAGCTTTTAAAATGAAGATAATGGCCCATTTAGATGAAAATGGAATTAGTAGAAGAAAACTTCACATTTTAGTTCATAACTATATCTACATAGAGTCTTTCACAGAAAGAAGAGATTTCACACACACACACACACACACACACACACACACACACACACACACACACACACACACACACACACACAGTAGGTCTGAATATAATACACAGTAAAACCTGTTAGCAGCATCCAGATGAGTCTAATATCTAAAGCTAAATCGTGGTACTCTGCTGCTTCTCACGGGTCAATGCTAACTCGCTTGGATAATTTAATTAGCTTAGCCTTGAGATCATGTTGCATGATCATGTGTTTTGTCATTTGACAGACTGTAGTATTCAGAGCTGAGTTAAGCGCGCAGTGAGGATTTAATTATACAGAGGTTACGTGAGAGTTACGCACATGGGGGCGGAGTTTGTTTTGCGTGATAGTAACAAAAACATCTGCGATATTTTATTTATTCAACAAATCAAAATAGTGGATTAAAGTTGTGATAAAATTTCCTACATCTCACAAAAACATTATGGTTTTTACAGTCAGAGCAGGATATACAAAATAAATAAAATAAAAAATAAAATAATAGTCTGTGCTGGATCAAGTGCTATTCTATGTGCTGCTGAATAATGAGCGTGGAAGCCATTTTTTTAAATTAAACAATTTATATGAGACTCCTGTTTGATTTATTTCAACTCTCTCCATCTTCTCATTCAGACATCATAATAGTCATTCATTTTTTAAAATTGTTTCTTGCTTTTGTGTTACATCCCATTACATAAGAAAGAAAAGGAAAAAAATCCTTCTTCAGTCCATATTTTCTATCCCTATTGGGTTTTAATTTGGCTTATATGAGAGTATTTTGAGATTGAAAAACCCCGTAGTAGAAATTTGGATGCTTCTACCCAAGAAAAATCTGGTAACCTTGAGGTGTGAACTACACGCAGGTGATTTTAAAAATCTGAATCTATAAAGCTGCTTTTTTGTTACAATATCTATTGTTAAAAGCGCTATACAAATAAAATTGAATTGAATTTGGAGCTCAGCAGCTGTGTAACCCGACTCTGAATACCAGGAACTTTCCTCATGTAAATACTGACATAACATTTGAACCTAAGTCACTGACTCTGAATATGACCCAGTAAGAGAAACTAAACTAGTTAGGATGAAATAAAACCCTCTCAGAACTAGTTAGCAAAAAGTTAGCATTCCTAGCACATCTGTATGGACTCCATTTCCAGTGTTTCTATGGTAACATGTTTGGTCCAGTGTTTGATTTATTCTGGAGAGCAGCCTTTTTAAATATTGCTAATACTGTTAACATGAAAACAAAGGGGACTCTATGTACTACATTAGTGCCTATCTGAAGAGCTAATTCTCTAAGGCTAATAGCTAACAAACACAATTATTCATTTATCTTCAGAAAATAAATCTCCTAACACTTTCCAGTTATAAGAGGATTATAAGTAGCAAAAAAGGTCAAGACAGAAACATTCAACAAGGACAGAATGGTGACATTGAGAGACGAAGTTCCAGTTATGATTCATAAAGCAAACAAGCGAATTCAGAGAAATTCGGAAATATGTAACGCTCGCTCAGGCACAACCGTGCACTCATAACCTAATTAGTAACTCGTTAACCGTGTGCTCAGCCTACTTCCTGCTTTCAGTTATTCGCCCTTTTTTAATTTCACACACACAACACACTACATTTTATCAAGAAATAGTTGTCAGAGCTGCTACAAATTAAATATCACATGGATAAAGGTTAACGCTTATGCTAGTAGCGCTACTACAAAACCTTTCTCTCTTTCTCTCTCTCTCACACGCACACACACACACACACACACCATAAAGCATTTTCTATCAAAAATATATATAAAAATATTTGTCACTAAGAATCATAGCTTTTCAACACACAAATCTCTTTGTCTTAACTCAAAAATATTTCATAGCGCCACAAAGAATTAAATACAACACTAATATCTTCTAATTCTGTATGATGTTAGCAATTAAGCTATCTTTACGTTGCTAGCAGCAAATGCTGCTAATGCTGCTAGAAATTGGCAGTAATCATGCTACATACCACTATAAACCTCTTTTACATATTCATAAAACATAACACAGAAATTACTTTTTTTCCAAAAATATTTGATGTAGCTATTAAATATTGAGCTAGTTTTTTTTTTTTTTTTTTTTTTTTAAATCGGGTTAAAGAGTAATGCTGAAATTAGCAAAATGGAGTGCTAATAGCTGAGTGCTAGTAACAAATCATTAATGAGATTGGTATAAAAAATAAAACTATCCCTCTTTTGTAGGAGCGAATAAGAATTTAATATACCGCTTAAATTTGTTAGTGAAGAGGCTAAAGCTAATGTGTCGCTGGGGGACAAACGTTACGCCAGGTGCCACGTGCCACTACAAAGCCTCTTTTTTTTTTATTCCCAACACAATCGCTGAAGTCTCCAGAGCAAGGAGATGTAAGACCTCGAGTCGCCCCTGTTTTCTCTCTCTCTCTCTCTCTCTCTCTCTCTCTCTCTCTCTCTCTCTGAAGTCGGGTTAAGAATCATCCCTCTGAGAGTTAAACGAGTGAAACGTCCTCACAATGGTGCGATAGTCCCTTTGAGAAGGGAACGTGAGACCCTTTTCAAGTGGGTCCCTTTGTCATGTAAGGTCTTTTAATGTCTCTGAAAGAAGCTGCCTGTTCAGTAGTGTGTAATAAGACACGCCCCCTTTTTTCAGTGCAGGATCTACGATGACCTCCGTTTTGACCTTTCCCTTTAATCTATTACAGAAGGTTCAGATTACTGAATGATTATTCAGGTTGTTTTTTGGAAGACCGTTACTCGACATTTCAACGTTAATCCAGAGAGATATTTCCACAGAAGGTTCTTGAAGGAATGATCACACAGGGTTTTGGGGGAACCACTTGATTTTGTGCTCCTCAGGTTCCTGGAGGTCCTGATTTTGCAGAGTGACAAGCATTTTGGGTTAACAAGGGCATTTAGCTAAATAATGTTAATGTCAACTTTATGTAGCTAGCTATCTTAATTATTATTTAGTGTGTAATTAAAATAAAACAATAAGACACAAGAGGATGTGCGTTACACCGATTTTAGCCCAGGTAAGGGCATGAAGTGGAGTGAAAACCCCTTACCTGCACGACAGAAACAATACGATAGTGTACTAGTGTTCAATATATAATTGAATCTGTTATTAAAAATTTTGCTATAAACAATTTTTCCTCCATGCAATGTAGCACTGGTTGCTAAGCAACATGAAAGGCAAAGATTAAGGCGTTCTGTGTTCAGAACATTACATGTAATGCTTTCATTGATGTATTAACAGATGATTATATACATCTACTGTGAATGCAGCTCAGCCAATCAGATTTTAGAATCAATATTTTATGTTAAGCATCCAGAAATAAAGAAAGCTTGTCACTCAGGAAAGTCAGGACACACCCTGCTTTTAAGCGTTATTTTAGCAGGTTTATAAGGAAACTGATTTTCTCCGTACTTGTCTGAGTTATTTGCAGGTGTGGACGTCGTAGACGCGCATACACTCCTGACAGCTGACATAGCAGCACCAGTGAAAGACGCAGTGACATTTCTCTTTGCGTCTCTCCGTCCTCGTGTTGTGTCCTCGGCCGCAGCAGAGAAGCTCACAGCCGTCAATGCCGTGCGACGTCAAGTTACACGTGCGATCTCGCGTCCCAAACGAACCCGTCTCCATGTTCGGCTCACAGAAATTGGGTGAACTTTCGTAGTAGATGAGGTCTGTTTCCATGGGAGGTTTAAAGAAGGTATATTTGGGCCGCAGGGTTTCAACCCAGCCCCGAGACTCCCTGTGTTTCTCCACCACCATCTCAGAGGCGCTGTCATATTTGTCCTTCATGTAGTCCCCAATTTTGCGAAAGTCCGGTTGTGAAAACCAGCATGTCTTCACCTCGCAGCTTCCTGACAGTCCGTGACATTTACACTTCAGGTACATGTGCTCGGTGATGGACTGTGGAGAAATGATAAAGAGCAATGAGGTTATCCTGTTTACAGTATAAAATGTTTGAGTTACAGCACAAATATAATGGTAGTCAAGTAAGGTGTGTCCAGATAAATGATATTTAGTGTGTGTTCAATCAAATGACAATCCATAGTAGTCAGTAGTAAAGTATATTCCGTAAAATGGTGTTCAGTAGTAAAGCATATTTAGTAAAATTGTAGTCAGTAGTAGACTATATTCAGTATAATGGTAGTACAGTGTATACAGTATATTGGGAATCAGTAGTAAAGTCTTCAGTAAAATGGCAGTCAGTAGTAAAGATTATTTTAGCTGTAAACACTCACGATTCTGCCAGCCTCATTGTTGTGGCGGTTCATGGCAGATCGGGCATCGGGTCGGTTCTCGCGTGCATCGGCAAATTCCCGTGACACCGTGTTTCCGAAGTTGATGTCCTCGCTGCAGCCGCCCCACTTCCACCCTTCCCCCGGTGGACCTTTACGTATCATATCACAGCCACAGATCGTAGTTGAACCGTCAGAACACCCTCGGGTCACGGCAAACGCTATTCCTGCAGATGCGATTGCGTGAACGAATGCAGCTTCCCTTGTGGCTGAGGAACAAAATAAAGTTCAGTAAATAGTTATCAGTAGTACAGTGAGTTCAGTAAAGTAGTACAGTGTGTTCAGTAAAATGGTACTCAGTAGTACAGTGTGTTCGGTAAAATGTAGTCAGTAGTACAGTGCGTTCAGTAAAATGATAGTCAATAGTACAGTGTGTTCAGTAAAATGGTAGTCAGTAGTACAGTGTGTTCAGTAAAATGTAGTCATTAGTACAGTGTGTTCAGTAAAATGTAGTCATTAGTACAATATGTTCAGTAAAATGGTAGTCAGTAGTAAACTTTGTTCAGTAAAATGTAGTCAGTAGTACACTTTGTTCAGTAAAATGTAGTCAGTAGTACAGTGTGTTCAGTAAAATGGTAGTCAGTAGTACAGTGTGTTCGGTAAAATGTAGTCAGTAGTACAGTGAGTTCGGTAAAATAGTAGTAAGTAGTACAGTGTGTTCAGTAAAATGTAGTCAGTAGTACAGTGAGTTCGGTAAAATAGTAGTCAGTAGTACAGTGTGTACAGTAAAATGCAGTCAGTAGTAAAGTGTGTAAAATATTAGCAAAGGAAATGAAAGTGATGTAGTGATACTAGTATTGTTTGAAGTATTATGTTGATCAAATATTTAATATTCATCGCAAGATATGATGGACTTAACAACCTCATATTACTGTAGGTCAGAAGATTGTCTTATGAGGAATTTATTATATGAGTGCATGGCAGTGTTAGCATGGCAAAGAGATGAGTCAGTGAGGATCAAGCACATCCTCCTAAAAGACGGGTAAACACACTCACACCACAAACCTGTAATTACACAGGCTCGATTAAACAGCTCCTTTATTGCTCAGGGCTATAGTACGCCGTGTAGCACTGTGTGTTCCTCACTCAACAGCCCATTGTTTTACTCAGAACAACTTAAATTTTGGTTAAAAGAAAAAAAAGCAAAAATAAATCATGAGTTATGAAACACAAGAGCTACTGATATTATATGCAAAATCCCATGCTAATGCTGATACCAGGTTTAGACCTTTCCAACATGTAGCTAGAGCCTGTGAAGAAGTCACTGAAGTCTTGTGCGGTCTTGTACAGCAACGTGTGTGTGTGTGTGTGTGTGTGTGTGTGTGTGTGAGTTTGTGTAGAAATATAAATTAAGCCATTCTCTCTCGACAGCAGGTTTGAACTAGTCAGAGAAATTAAAGGTGCGGGAAACGATGTTGCAACCGACTTTGACTCCAAACTGCTGAGTGAAAAAACTTGAAATGAGCCCTCAATACCTTGGCATATTAAGCGCTGTCAACTTTCTGTCGTTAATACGTTTTATTGCAAAGTTATATGATCTTTTTCTACAGACACTCCTAAAAATTCATGTGAGTTCATGCTAAACCTTTAAGCAACATGTGGTCTAAAATTATACTGCACACTAGGAAAGAATATGACCACTGTAGCCTACTCGCTAATTACTGTTTAATTAGTGGTTAGAATACAAGATTAGCACGCTACATAAATTCACACACCCAGAGGAAAACAGACACAAAAAAAATACAAAAATATAATACTTTTGTTTTAGTTTTATACTTCCAGCAAAATGATTAAAACATTTGATGATTTGTCTTGTGGTCATCCAGTGAAATGCTCTGTAGAACATAGATGTCCTGCCTCCATGGGCGTCTCTTGCTCTACAGTAGCAGCTCGTTAGCAGTAAACATGATTTGTCCGTGTGTTTTTGGCTGTGCGTCTTCACACACACTATTCCTTTTTCTAACCATGGCTTGGTGGAGATAAATTATTTATTTGGAAGAGGAATACTTTTCCAACTTACTGCTGTTCAATGGCGTAACATCTCTTCCTCAGACTGAATGAGAACTCGATTCTACCTTTATACGTATATATATCATCTTCATCAGTAAGACTCCATAACTCCAAAAAACACAACCATTACTTCCCCAACCTGACTCTATTATTTGATGCTGAAATAAATACTGACACACACTGTGTATTGTAGAGCTTGCAATGTTCCAGCTTACTTGTTTAAAGAGCGTTTCCAGACGGACATTAGCAGTAAACATTAGTCATTAGTGCAGTGTTGTGTCGTTGTGGAATGTGTGTGTCTACAAGCGCCACTATTCCTTTCACTATAAAAACGCCCACTTTTTACGATCAGGAAGCCTGTATAATCTGTGTGAGTGTGTTTTCTTATGGCTGGAGGACAATGACATGGCAGAGACGAGAGATGGAGGGATGAAGGAGGAGGAGAGAAGATTAACTGCCACAGACACACTATAATTCACGTTCTTAAAAAATATGACTCCTCAGTCATTCTGTAGCCAGTCAGTACTTTACCTGAAAGAAAGGTAAATTAGCTACTGTAATCTGCGGTGTCACGCCAATTCAAATAGATTATTCTCAGTTTATTTTGAAATGATCCATAGGTAATGTTTATTCATTGTTTCATTTTGAATTGGGAAAAAAGGAAACAGTTTTTATTTTATTTCTGTTTTTCTTGGCACACATTAAAATAGAATTTTTTCCCATAAAATAATTTTTTAACAAAATAAATATTGACTTTGAAATATCGAATTGTTTGTAATTGTTTCACCACATCTCATTGTTTGACCATATGATTTGCCTTATTTATTTATTTTCATTTTGAAACAAAAAACGAATGAACACAATATACACAGACCTTCTCTGATAATCGCTTACACTGTCTCATTTTAATTCAGTTGCATTAAGGATTTGTGAACTTGCTAACTAGCTTTATACTAATCTGGCTAACTAGCTTTATACTAAACTGGCAAGCCCCACTAACTTGCATTAGCATATAACAATAGCATATATATATTAGCAGTTTATTAACCAGCATTCTGAATAATCAGTACTCTTATTTATCTACAAATGTTCATCATAAACTCATGAACAGTTATTCTATAGAAACAGCTTTTCATGATCCCTCAGATGCTAATCATCAGATTACTGAATGTATAACTTTCACTTGAAATAAGTAAGCTATCTTCTTTTATGTTTTTTTTTCTTCCCATAAACAAATCATAAAAACTAACAAAAATGTGTTTAAGTGTGTGAAAAAGTTGGTGTAATCCTGTTAATGAACTTTTCTGGCCTCGTACATTATTTTAACACTTGGACATGTACATATGAAGAGACCTCTCAGAGAAGTGTGATGCCATTTTACCCCTCTTGCCTCACCCACCCGTCCACCCTGGGGGCATTTTCAATACCCCGTTGTGCTTCTACTGTCATGGTGCGTTAGTGCCACAAAAGGCCCGCGGTGTTTTAGATGAAATTTGCCCCGGTGATTAGCGACCACCGCGTTAAGTCCTAGCAACAGGGCAAAAATGCAGACTGGGGGAATTTCCCATTGAAACACTTTAATAAAACAATCTAAAGGCCGTGTGAACAGTGAAACGAGCTCAGCAGGGGGCGGGGCTAAAGGTCTGTCCATCAAATCACACAGAACACACCTACACTTTTGGGTCTTACGTGGCAAGTTTTTGAGCTTTGGGATTTTTAAAAATATTAAAAATAGTAATAAAACTTTTTTATTATTCTCAAATTATTCACTTATTTTTGGATGAAACAATTCAGTACCTGAAAAAAACCTTGTTGTAACCCTTCAGCAATAGCACAATCAGGAACTTTAAAATTAATGCTCTATGAAATTGTTGGATGTGCTAGATGCTGTACCATGAAACCCATATTTTAATTAATTTTGAAAATATTTGATATTATTAAAATAATTTTAAGCCACATCAATACAGACCTTTAATTTTTTTAAAGATTTAAATTAGAGGTTAAATTTCTTGAAATGACTCTACATCAGAACATTGCTCACTTCTCTAAGAAATGAGAACCAAATCTAGTTGGCCTTTTTTCGGCATTTTGAAAACTGTCCTTTGTGAACTCTGAGGATGTGTGACAAGCATACAGCGTTTGATTGACAACTTGATTATGCAGTGATTAGGATTTGATCCATGCTGCATGTTACTTCTTGGAAATGAGTTTATTGTATTTTGAAAAGTGAAGCAACATATGAGGTCACTGTCAGAAAACTATCAGTACCTCTAGAATCAGTTACTTTATTACCATCAGTCTTTTCCTCATAATTTACCAGAGGAAATGTTAATGTTCCTGATAGTTCTGTCTTGTTTCTACTGTTTCCTTTGTCTTTATACTGTATAAAAGTCCTACAGGCTATGTGCTTTGGGTGTTTCTGTCAAGGCAGATTTTGCTGGTCCAGGTAAAATTATGTTAATGTATCCCTGAAATCAAAATAATTGTTTCAGAGCTTTTTCTAACTGTCTTTTAGTATTATGGACGCAAATACAACAGTATATGTATAAAGAAAATAGCTTAATTGTTTAATTGTTAGTCACCTCTGGGAAGATGGTTAAAATTTTTTGACGACTCATCTTGTACTTATCTTGTGGCCATCCACTTAAATGTTCCCTAGAATGTGTATGCCCGGCCTCCTGGGTTGTGGCTTGGTCTATAGTAGCAGCAATTTTCTAACCATGGCTTAGCTGAGAATAAAAGTTTGGAGTTTATTCATTAAAAAGATGGCAGAATTTGTGTGAGTTAGAGTTGAGATGCATCAAATGTCTCGCTGTGACGACCCTGCCTCTCTCTGTGACCTTCACTACCACTGACACTTGACTTAATCTCAAATACGTACGACATAACTCTAAAAACACACAACAGCTCAAATATCTAGGATATTTTTCTCGTGAGTGAAAATGGTGATGATAATCCTCCACAACAGAAAAAAAGTCTCTCATTAAACTCTTCACAATTACTTAGCTAATATTTAGCTAATTCTCTAAGCTACTTTCAGGCTTGTTTAGTAAATAAATCAAACAAATCCAAACGCTGTCACTCTGACTTTTGTTTCAAAAGGAAATAAATCAACACGGGGTCCTTCATGGGGACTTTAATCACATTTCATGGGGACCATTCTTAAGATCTTCCCTGGGCCTCACATGCTGGCCGGTCTTGGGGCTTAGGGTTTGGTGTTAGTGTTAGCCTCTGTCGATTAGCATCCTCCAGATATGTGTGATCTAAAGAGGCTGAATGTTGGTATTGAGACAGAACCAGAAAAGGCAACCCAAAAGCCTCTGTTCTATTCAGACCCACACTAAACCAACACACTCCTCCAAACACACACACGTACACACACACATACACACACACACACACACACACACACACACACACACACACACACAATCAGACAAAGAGTAAATCAGCTTCTCTTCCTCTACTCTGCCTCCTTAATCTGGTCATCACTGAGGATCCTTATTTCTCTAATCCAGTCAAAATAATTTACCTAAGACACATGGTCCAGTAAATAGTGTATAAAATAAGTACAAGTGAGGTAAATATTGTATAATATGACTGTAGCTGAGGTAAATATTGTATAAAATAACTATAGTATGGGTGTACATTGTATCATATGAGTAAAGCTGAGGTAAATATTGTATAAGTTGACATTAGCTGAGGAACATATTGAATAAAATAACTACAGTTGAGAGACATGTTGTATAATATGACAATAGTTGAGGTAGATATTGTATAATATGATTATAACTGAGGTAAATATTGTATAAAATGACTATAGCTGAGGTAAATATTATATAAAGTAACTACAGCTGAGGTAAATATTGCATAAAATTACTACAACTGAGGTAAATACTGTTTAAAATGACTACAGATGAGGTAAATATTATGCAAAATGACTATAGCTGAGGTAAGTATTGCATAAAATGACTACAGCTGAGGAAAATATTGCATAAAATGAATATAGCTGAGGTAAATATTGTATAATGTAACTATAGATGAGACAGATATTGAATGACTACAGCCAAGGTAAATCTTATCAGACTATAGCTGAGATAAATATTATTTAATATGATTATAGCTGAAATAAATGTATAAAATGACTACAGCTGAGGTAAACATTATATTAAAAAATACAGTTATGATAAATATGGTATAATATGACTACAGTTGAGCTGTATATTTTATAAAATGAATACAGCTGAGGAAAATATTGTATAATATGACTATAGCTGAGGTAAATACCTATAGGAGAGGTAAATGTTGTATAAAATGACTATAGCTGAGGTAAATATTATATAAAGTAACTACAGCTGAGGTAAATAATGCATAAAATAACTACAACTGAGGTAAATACTGTTTAAAATGACTACAGATGAGGTAAATATTATATAAAATGACTTTAGCTGAAGTAAATATTGTATAAAATGACTACAGCTGAGGAAAATATTGTATAAAATGACTATAGCTGAGGTAAATATTGCATAAAATGAATACAGCTTATCAGACTATAGCTGAGATAAATATTATTTAATATGATTATAGCTGAAATAAATGTATAAAATGACTACAGCTGAGGTAAACATTATATTAAAAAATACAGTTATGATAAATATGGTATAATATGACTACAGTTGAGCTGTATATTTTATAAAATGAATACAGCTGAGGAAAATATTGTATAATATGACTATAGCTGAGGTAAATACCTATAGGAGAGGTAAATGTTGTATAAAATGACTATAGCTGAGGTAAATATTATATAAAGTAACTACAGCTGAGGTAAATAATGCATAAAATAACTACAACTGAGGTAAATACTGTTTAAAATGACTACAGATGAGGTAAATATTATATAAAATGACTTTAGCTGAGATAAATATTGTACAAAATGACTCCAGCTGAGTTAAATATTGTATAAAATGACTATAGCTGAGGTAAATAT
>CM074948.1:600866-608679 GCA_037577455.1 Pangasius macronema | reverse complement strand
TCTTTTGACATTTTGAAGCAGTTCTTACAACCTGGTTATGATCCACCAACGCGAAATGCGAATACTTGGAATGTTTCTCCCGGTCTTAAGATTTTGTACAGGAGTATATTAGATAACATACTAACTAATGTTAAAGAATAAATAGCTATACTTAAAGGAATTAATGTGCTTGTTCTCTGTTGAATGTGCTTTACAAATGAGAATATTTAGTGTATTAAAGTTAACATTTATTACTGATATAAAAAAATGTTTTCAATGTAACCATGCTAATACTTTTTAGTACTATTACTACTGATTATTCTGTTAATATTACTAAATAATTTATATAAATCATAGATTATAGTAATATACAGTATATTAAAAATACTAAGTCTTGTTGCAAACTATGTGTATGGTTAAAGGGTTAAATCAGGGTTTTGAAAATGCTGTGTGGATCTTGCTAAATCTGGATGATTAACAACCACAGAATAAACATTCACAATTTTATTCCACATCAGCATGATGGATGGATTGTTTTTGAATATACAGAAGATTATCCTTATCCACTATGTGTGTGTGTGTGTGTGTTTGTGTGTGTGATCTTAGTTACATAAAGAGAGTGTGGGATATATGTTAAGGCGGTGATGAGTAAAGTGGTGCAGGGGGAGGGCAGGGAATTCCCTTCACAAGACAAAAACAAACATGCTCTGCACACACACACACACACACAGACACACACACACACACACACACACACACACACACACACACACACACACACACACACACACACACACACACAGAGCTTACTGCTGGGCACAGGGTTTTAATCAACACTAACACTAACCTAGGGGTACTTAACCTTTGCTTGCCAGTAACACCATTTTAAAGACCCGATACTCTTGGGTTGCTATAAAAACTCACAACAGTGCCACTAAACTGTTACATCCAACCTGGAACAGTATTTTGATATGCTGCACCCTAACCCTAATGCTTGTAGACTAACTTTACTCCCAAAGGATAGCCATAAAACCCTAATCAGGTAGAAACAGCAACTGGTGTGATGTGGATATTGAAATGCTTAAAATGCTTATACCTTTATCTAGGACAGGACCAAAGATGGCGAGCGTGTCATTGAGAGTAGTACAGTTCCATCGGCGGCCTCGGAACTGGTGTTGACACTCGCGGATGGCGATGCTGAGGCCGTGCACCACACTGGGCATCACCTCTGCAAAATTCCTGCAGAACCGCAGCTGCTTTGGTACTAGACCTGGGATTGAGCTGCACAGCACAGGCCGAGATGCTACAGACGAGTACTGATGACCCACCGCTAATGACCTGCACAGAGAAGATACACACTTCAAAACACAAACCACGACCCCACTGCTTCATAATCAGCTTCTTTTCCAAAAGCCTGCATGATCAGATTACTGACTGTTAGTTGCATGACACAAGCTAACTATATAAACGCTTAAGTATATGTAACCTGTTATGGGTAACCATGTGGGGGATTTCAGCCAATCGAACAGTGTCTATGAAGTCAGGTTTAGAAAGTTGTAGTCACACTTCTGTTCACAGTGTGTCAGACTTTCATTTTCTTTTGGTAAACAGAATTATGAGACTCGCAGAACAACACACACCTGAAGTCATTGGTGTTTCAGAGCTTTTCATACTTGTCCCTTACTGATATTATTTTCTAAAGTTCTTCACTTCCAGGAAAACTAAAAATTTTTTGATGACTCATGCTTTTGATGACTTATGTTCATCTAACTAAATCCCCAGGGGCGTGTCTTAGTCAACCCTAGTAGTTTGTTAGCAGTACACATGGTTTGTCACTGTATTTTGGTTGTGTTTCTGAAGCTATTCCCATTACCAAACATCGCTTGGTGAAAAATAATGGTTGGAGTTTATTCAGTTGGAAGGGGGAGGAGTTTGTGTAAGTTGGTAGTCATGTGACTTTTCAGAGACTTGTTTTACCAACTTGGGGCTGTTTGATGCCAGAATGTTGCTACCTCAGACTGATGGAGAATGTTATTGTCTTTACACACTATCAGACCTTCTCGATCAGTAAGTGTCAGTAACATCATTTTATCTGCATCACATGTCTCACGGTGATGACGCTGCAGCTTTCCATCACCATTGGCAATGTTGAGGCTTGACCTCACCTTAAATATGTACGGCATCACTCCAAAACTATGGCCTCTTCTTGTCTGCATTTACAAACTACTACATTTTTTAATGCACCAAATGACGTTGCTGTTTACCTTACTTTGACAGTTATCCAGCCTGAAGTTTCTCTATATTTCCCTCTCTACCTTTCTCTCTTTATAATTTTTTTCTGCCTGTCTCTCTCTCTCTATTGCTTTATCTTTTCCTTTGTCTTTCTTTTTCTCTCTTGGTTTGACATTCTATGTAGTATAAAAATACATATATGAGCCACTACACACAAACACCGTTTTTTCACTGTATATATTTTGCTCACTTTCTTGCTAACACACACACACACAGCCTTTGGTATAAGTGTTGTATGATTTCTACACAACTTCATAAGTGTGGAGCTGAGACGAGACTGAAGTGATAATTAATAGACACTGGTGACAGCAGAAATCAGCACCTTACACACACACACACACACACACACACACACACACACACACACACACACACCATCTGGCCAGCAAAACTCAAATAAACGTATCCATACACTCTGTTCAAAAGTTCACAATGAAGCCTGGTCCTGCAGGTGTGTGAGCATGTAACACACACGTGTGCATAGCTCACAGGTGGAGCAGGTGGATCACTTACACTCCTCCTGCTAAAGCTAAATTAACCCACTTGTCTGTCAGAGCTCATGAAATCACCCACACACATTTATCTTCCCTCAAATCACTCAGCTGTAAATGACATCTTTAACATGTTCTACACTCACTAGGTAGGGAGATTTTTTTTGCATTTCATCCGGAAAGTACTTTCCCTCTGAGCAGCTTCAGATTGCGCTGTAAACTTGCTGCCTGGTGTTGCTACCCAAGAAAATCAAGACTCACAGGCAAATAGCAGAATACGTAAATGAATTCCCACTGCTCGAGTACCTTCACCCCTTTTCTGCTCCCCAATCCTGTAATCACTCCGCTCCCATACAGCAGCGCTAACACTCTGTCAATTTAATTAATCATTTGTATCTATATTTTTAATCATTTTCATTATCTGCAAAAAAAAAGCAAACAAACAAAAAAAAAGTATTGTGCAAGTGAATTGTGGGCTGTGAGCATGTTACGCTGGATCCATATCAGAAAGATCTTGTGGAGAATGCACTCACACTTCTCCTGCCTGCAGCCCCAGCTAGTGCTACCAGCTACCTAGAAATATTGACTAAGCCTGATCTGTCCAGTGCATGCAACTTTATTCCAATACAAAAACGGTAATTACATATAGACTTATAGTGTTCATCCCAACTTTAGGAACCATCATGGATGAAATGTTGAAGTGGGGAAGTGGTAGCTCAGTGGTTAGGATGTTAGAAGGTTCTGATTGGAAGGTTGAAAGTTCAAATCCCAGCACTGCCTAACTGCCGCTGCTGGTCCCTTGAGTAAGGCCCTTAACCCTCAACTACTCAGTTGTATTAATGAGATGATTGTAAGTTGCTCTGGATAAGGGCATCTGCCAAATGCCATAACTGTTAGTGCTCAGAGACATCCCAGACAGACACTTCCTAACTTTTTTACTCCATCCCAGATGATGATCACATGAGACACGTTCACCAGGTGGTCACTCATAAACTGAAAGAGGTTCACAAAATGTCCTTTACTTTCCTTGGAACTGGTAAGGAACTGCAGTGATTTCTGGGCTTTGACAATTTCTGTCACAGATTCAACAAGCTCAACTACCAGCTTAAAGAAACCAGATTGAACCCATGTGCCTTCTTTTTTTTTCATTACCAATTCCCACCCACTAACCAGCACAACAGCTACCAGTCGGGAAGGGCAAGGGCTAGCACATGCTTCTTCCAAGACACATGAAGCCAGCTACACCACAGAGTGGTCAGAGGAAAGATCTAATTGCCCTCTTCCTTACATGACCTCACAGACACCTATGACTTTTTTATTGTTGCTCCTCATGATAGGACAAACTCTGTTGGTAAATCTGCCTTAGAGGCTTGAGCATGCATCTGTTCCTCATCCTTACCAAACATCAAAACTAGAACTTGTCAAATTTACCAAACATCTATATTCCAATCCAGCCACCTAGGCACTCTTTTTCACTGGTTGTAACTTTAGTCATACCTGTGGACCTCTGAGAAGACAACAGCTGGTGGCCTGACAGTTGTGTTGATAGTTTGATTAAAATATACAGCATGACCTTACAGCAGTCCGCAAACAGCAAACTCATTGGACACTGTGGAATTCAATGCACTTGAATTTAGATTAGATTGGAGAGGATAACCAGATGAAAGTAAAATTTAAATGGCCATCCCTTAAGACTAATATCGCAAACTTTAAGAGGCCTTATTAAGCAATAATGTAGGAAAAACCTGTACAGTCTTTCTCACTGGACTGGTAAAATTATCATCTACCCCAAGATGCCCCTAGTCACACATTTCTGATAGACATACTGTACCTAATAGGTATAATTAAGATATAATGAATGACCTAGACAGGTCAGCAGGCAATGAGCTGACTTGAAATAAGAATTACTATTCAGTATGGAATTCCAACATTATTATTTGGAGCATTAAACAGATACAGATAATGGTGTTGTGTTACACCCCTACTATCTGTCTATCTGTCTTTCTAATGTAGTGGAGTTTTCACCTTTTTTGCCTTGAGCAAGAGATTAAGAAGACATTGAGAGTCAAAGGCAGCTTCATCTCTTTGTACTTCACCACTTTAACATCATATAGCTGTCCTACACACACACACACACACACACACACACACACACATGATTACACACTCCCACTGCTCCACCTCAGAAGATAAATAGCTGGAGGTGACAGCCTGCCGCACATTCCTTTTCTCAAACACTCTCTTCTTGATGTCAAAGTCAAAGGGTGTGTGTGTGTGTGTGCGTGTGTGTGTGTGTGTGTTGTGTATATCCTTGGGGCTCGGGACAGAATCGTTTAATCCTGAGCGGCTCGTGCACAGGCTTGCTGAGATATGCATCAAAAAAGAAGACGCTGGATACACAGTAGATGAAAAGAGCAGAGAAATATATATGAGAACAGAGAGACGGAGTGTGCGCTTAAACACTAAAGGGGTGTGTGGCTCAGCTTTTGTTTTTTTAATGACTGTGGATTAGGAGATTTGGACAGGAGACACGAGGGGCTGGCAGACTGAGGGGTTTAACATTGCCGACACACAGCGAGAGACACACTACAGAGAAGTATAGCAAGATAGATAGATAGGTAGATAGATAGATAGACAGATAGGTTAAATCAGGGGTCTCAAAGGGGTTTTTGCAGTTACAGACACCCTTAACCTGCTCTTGACAGATTTATTTCATGAACATAATCCAATCCTGTTCCATTATTAAAATGTGTACAATAATATTCTATCTATCTATCTATCTGTCTGTCTTTCTCTGTCTGTCTGTCTATCTATCTATCTATCTATCTATCTATCTATCTATCTATCTATCTATCTATCTATCTATCTATCTATCTGGTCCAACTTTAAACATTATTTATAGACCCACCCCTTTTTTTTGTGTTACTGAGATTCGGTGAACTTATCAAATCTAAAATAATGGAAATTAGGCAGTCATGGCCTAATGGTCTGAGAGTCGGACTTGTAGCCCGAAGGTGAACCTGAAGGTCGTGGTTTTGAGTCTCAGACTGGCAGGGATTGTAGGTGGGGGGAGTGAATGACCAGCGCTCTCTGCCACCCTCAATACCACCACTGAGGTGAGACCCTTGAGCAAGGCACCGATCCCCCAACTGCTCCCCGGGCGCCGCAGCAAAAAAGGCTGCCCACTGCTCTGAGTGTGTGTTCACGGGTGTGTGTGTGTTCACTACTGTGTGTGTGCACTTGGATGGGTTAAATACAGAGCATAAATTCTGAGTATGGGTCACCACACTTGGCCACATGTCACTTCACTAAATTATGTAGCATTTTCACAGAAAGGCAGCTATCAGCTTCAGGTGGGGGATTTTTGACAATTATTTATAATGAAATATTTGCCCCGCTTGTTCCCACTCTTCTAGTGCCATTGGGAGTACTAAATCCTAATCGCAGGTAGGAATTAAAGTCATGAGAGGGGAACTGAAGAAAGGTCGGACCACATGCACTAGAGGATTGGACCGAGGAATCATTAGAAGCAGCTGTGGGTGGCTGAGGCTCAGGTGGTAGAGCGGGTTGTCCACTAATCACAGGGATGGTGGTTTGATCCCTGGCCCCTCCACATGCTGAAGTGTCCTTGGGCAAGACACTGAACCCTAAGTTGCTCCTGATGGCAGGCTATCTGCAAGCGGTGTGTGTATGTGTGTGTGTGAATGAGAAACAGTCTAAAGTATTTTGTAGAACCGCTACGGTTGAAAGGCGCTATATGAGTGCAGAAAATTTACCATTAGAGCCAGCTGTTTGGATTTTTCGCTTTAAAACTTCATACGTAATTTGCATAGAATTTTGAAAATCTTCTATTCAAACGCTGCTTTAACGTAGAAATCTCGGCTGTGCCACTTTGTCACTCACTCGTGTGAAGGTAGTGTTATAGTGGATCTCTCACTCCCACAGTCTGTGCCTTAAGAAAGAGAGTATAAAACCAGGCTCTAGGCATTTTGATACAGCAATGGTGGAATGAACGTCGGCTTCTCTTATAACTTTTGAGAAATTCCTACACATACCTGCTGTAACACAGTTAGCTTGGTGTACAATTCTTTCTAGGCATTAATCCAGCAGTTTTGTTCTTGCTGTCTACATTGTACAGTGTGTTACTTGCTTCAGGTGAGTTAGTTAATTCTTAATTCTTAATTCGAGTCCTCACATGTAAGTCACTCTGATTAAAAGCATCTGCCAAGTGATTAAATATGACTGTAGATGGATAAATTCATAAACAGACAGATGGATAAACAGTTTCGAGATCACACATTACTGGATGGAGTTTATGACACAGTGTGTGTGTGCTAGTGTGTGTATGTTTGTATGTGTGTCTGCGTTTGAAAGAAAATATAAACTGTCATTAAACAATACCACATGTTCATTTTAACTGCAGGCTGGAGAAGGCTGACTGTCAAACATGGAAGTCTGGGATATCATAGGCTTTTATCTATTTACCTGTCTGTCCTTTTAACTGTCTGTCTATTTACCTGTCCGTCTATTTACCTGTCCGTCTATTTAACTGTCTGTTTGCCTTCAGGTGGTCAAGGATTAAAGTTACAACTGGAATCTTTTTCTGGCCTTGCGGAAATCCTGCACAAAAAAGAAAATTACACTTATGGCCTCAGGTGTGTGTGAGTCACTGTGTACTGTTCATCTAAACTTTAACGACTTTACTGATTTAGCTCTGAGACAGAGCGAGAAAAAGAAGTTTACAATTCAACTTTCAAGTGCCCAAGAAATGTCTCGAGATCCGTGATTTGATTCTGCATTGTGGAAGTATTTCCATCTGAAACAGAAAGTCAGAGTGACGGCGTGTTGAAGTGCTCAACTGATCAGCCATATCTCACCCTTCTAAACAAACCTGACATTCATTTTTTGGAGGATTTTTCACCACCACCTTCACCCACACCTGTCCACTTTAACCAGGACGGAGTCTTAGATGATGAAGATGAGGTGATGAGATGTGTTTTTGGAGTTATAGCATATGTGATTGAGGTGGTGATGAAGATCCACAGGCATTA
>CM074948.1:593366-595866 GCA_037577455.1 Pangasius macronema | reverse complement strand
GACAAGGCCTGACAGGAGAGCACAGGGCTGTATTGCATGTTTATCTCTGTTTATGAATATACAATGCAATAAACTTAAGGAAAAGACCTTGAGATGTATTTTTTTGCTCAGATATAACATTTAATGTTTCCTCAATATTATTGATTTTTGATTTTGTGTAGAACCGTGCTAACATCTATAACTTTGTCAGTGTTTAGAAAAGATCTTATTTAGAATATTTCTTTCCTCTGGGAATGCAACTTTTAGTCAGTTCGGCTGTTTATATCGCCATCTGGTGGCCTGCTGCTGTTTAATCCGCTCTCCTCTGCTATTCCTCTGGATTACACAGAGACAGCAGAGAGGCAGAACTTTAAACCCGAGAGCTCAGTTTAAGAGATATCCGTGAGTGTTGACTCCACATTCACACACATAATCACACACACATTTACACACATAACACACATACATGTACTGTCTTGTGCTGTCTGCACATGTTTGCACTTGTGCACTTTACGTATAATGTATGTAGTCCCTTGTAGTTCTGTGTTGTTCTGTGTTTGTCTTATGTAGCACCTTGGTCCTGGAGGAACGTTATTTCGTTTCACTATGTACTTGTATTTGGTTGAAAAGACAATAAACTCCCCTTGACCTGACACACCCCTTTTTGAAAACCGTTCCCTACGATCTCAAATTTTACTTTGAAATTTTACTCGGAACTTCATTACAAACTTAATGAAGAAAATTCTTCAGAGCCTTAAAAAGGGCAATATGGTGTTCTACTTTAGGTCCCTTTTTTGTTCTTCTTTTATATTCTTCCTCTTTAAAAATGCAATTCACAAATGTTATGTTAGCGTTCAGCTCTACACTGATGATTCAGCAGCACAGCGACCACAAAATGGGAGACTGTAAAAGAGGTAAAAGCTCAGACGAATAAAACTTCCTTCTTCTAAAGTCTCACAGGAGAGAACATTTTTGGTTTGGTCCTTTTGTCTTTTAAAGTATTATTACTTTAATATTAATGACTTAATTAGTAACTGATTATGAGAAATTATTATTCATTTATGCATTGTGAGATTTATTTTGCTCAACATCAACAACAACAACTATTATTATTATTATTATTATTATTATTATTATTATTATTGGTGGTGGTGGTGGAAACATTCCTCTTCTAAAGTAATAGAAAGTCCCTTTGCAACAAGGGGTTTCAACCAAAGGGAAGTGAACACTAGCTCATTAAAACACAGGCGTTCCAAAGTGTGTGTGTGTGTGTGTGTGTGTGTGTGTGTGTGTGGTTTTCAGTGTTTGACTCTTGTTTTTTCTCATTCAGGCAGAACTCTGCTTGTTGTGTTGTTATAAACACTACATGCAGCACTGATGATGATAAATAGCTGCTGTAGATCTCAGAGTGTGAGTCAGCGCATTAGAGAGATGTTTATACAGAAAACAGCTCAGTGTTGGTGGTCTGTGATGATGAAGATGATGATGATGATGTGTTAGCAGGTGTAATATATAAACTCAATCCCAGTGACAGAAGTGTATTGGAGTGTGTTTAACTTCAGCAGGGGTTTGCCATGGGCTTGAATTTAGACTTGCAGGAGACGACAGTAAAGACCAGGGACGGATCAGGTAAAAAAAAAAAAAAGGTTCTGATACCAATGTCTGATACCAGGTGATACTATGTGAAATAATCCCAGTGTACACTGTTCTAATGAACTGGTGACAGAAGATGATCTGGACATGATTTCATGATTAATGATCAAAGCAAAGCAGACTGCAAACTGTGAAATATCAAGTGGAGGAACCTCCCTGTTTAAATGGCAGAAGCATAAACAGAGCTAAATAAATTATTCCTGATTGAGTAATACTTAGTAAATTACTCATGTCAGTATCAGTTGTGGTCTCGATGGCTACCAAAAACATGCATTCGTATGCCTCCTCAAGCCTAATAAAGACCAAATCCATGTCCTTTATGGACAACATCTCCCATATTCCTCAGTGGCATTCCTTAAGTGACTAGATGACAGGAAGTCACTCTATCCACTCTGAGTTTGGGCTTGGACATCATATCATTGTTTTGGAAATCTGCAAAAAAATGTTCCTCCATGGTTCTTGGAAGTGAATTATAATGATGCTAACAGTTTTCACTTTCTAAAAATTCTCCAAATGGAACCTCTTTAAAAATCTACAGTTAGGTCCAGAAGTATTGGACAATGACAGAGTTTTTGTGATTTTGCCTTAATACACCACCACAATGGATTTGAAATAAAACAATCAAGATGTTATAGAAGTGTAGACTTTCAGCTTTATTTTAAGAGGTTCCACAAAAATATGCCATTTACCATTCCATGTTCAGGGGCTCAAAGGTATTTGGACAATTGATTGACGAATAGTTACTTGACCAGGCGCGGTCCATTCCCTCGTTATGTCAAGACAAATGAAGAAGATAAAAGGTCTGGAGTTGATATCAGGTATTGAGTTGGCATTTAGCAGCTGTTCGACTGGAGCTACCAATATGAAG
>CM074948.1:542877-582858 GCA_037577455.1 Pangasius macronema | reverse complement strand
GTGACAACCTGCCATCCCACAATAACCTCCACATAGCCAGGACATCACAGAGAGGTCACTGTGACAACCTGCCATCCCAGAATAACCACCACGAAGCCAAGAGATCTCAGAGTGATCACCGTGAGAACCTGCCTGCCATCGCAGAATAACCACCACAAAGCCAGGATACCACAGAGAGATCACCATGACAACCTGCCATCCCAGAATAACCACGATGAAGCTCTGTGACAATGTCCCATTCAAAAATAATCGCCATGGCACCTCCCTAAGTATCACTGTGTCCTGTAATAAGAGCAACGTTCCCTGATAAACAACACGATTCCGTGCCATCCCATAATATTAAATGACACATGTTCCTTTCTATCCCATAATAATCACCATAATGACTGCTCCCCACCATAATTACACGATGCCGTTCCGGAATAATGATAAGGCTCCGTTGCACAATAATTACCATCTCTACTGTTCCATAATGATCACCAAGACGCCGTGGTAATCACGGTAACGTGCCATCCCATAATAACTGCCATAACATCTGCTTCCTGTCATGATAATCAGCAGCGGCTAATCCAAAATGACCGCCTGTTGAATATATATATACGTATATGTATACTATGATGTAATGCCATCCTTGATTAACCAATCGCCATGACAACCAGCATCCTATAGTAATGTAATCCTCACTGAAATGCACATTATTTCAAACAGGACAGTCACAGGTGAAAAATATTGGCACCCCCTCAAGATTAGTTGACATTTTCCTGGGATCAGATGCTAGCGATGCGTTCATTATATTCACATCCCGCATCATCACCCGCATTCCACGCTAGCGTCGTAAAGCTAAAAACGCAGACTCGGTCAGCAGCGTCGATGGTGGTCGTCTGTTTTAAAAGCGAGCACGTGTTGATGTTGGCATGGCGTCCCGACAGTGCTGAGGTAGAGCTGTGAAGTGTAAAACGTAACGAGAGCTGAAGTTCCAACACCAACACACGTCCTGTCTCTCACTCGGCGTCGAACAGGGACGTGCTGAAAAACGATTATACCACACAGCCTGATGCTGCGAATACCGCAGCCGAACATCACTGGAGGAGGCTGCCTAGGTAGGGGGCATAGTGAGATTAACACGCTACTATTCTCACTAGAATGACGTTAAGGTTCTGTCTCGCTCCGTTCCAAACGCTTCAGGCGTTAGCTGAGAGAGTTCTGTGGAATTCTACTCTCTTACACATTAACCGCTACTTAGCCAATTAATCGGCAGGTTACTAGAGAGAAACTGAATGTACGGTTCTCTGTTCTCGAGTTCTCTGTGACGCAGAATCAGCTAAACCAGACGTTCTCACTGATCGGACCGCTAACACCGAGTAATCGTGATTATTTCTCGATGATAAAGTAACATAAAATAAAATAAAGATAAAATAACATCATTCTCTAATATAAAGGCGATTGTTAATATATATATATATATATATATATATATAAATAATCGCCTTTATATTAGAGAATGATGTTATTCTGTTTATATATCTATAATTTTCACTTTTCCTATTTATTTATTTCATTTATTTACAGAAAATTTTACTTGGCTGTTGGATTTAGTCAATTTTGTGGATTTACTTCTGATTTAATTCTGATTGTTTTTTTTTTATGACTGGATGTGTTTTACACATACACACACACACCACACACACACACACACACACTTAAACCATGTGAAATTCTTGCACTAATTCGCATTGGCGTGTGGAAACGTGTCGGTTCCCCGAAGGCGCTTTCGGCAGACTCTTTGTCCTCGCAAAGAATTTCAGAGCAAAAGGTTATGTAGGAAAAAAGAGGCCTCACTCTCTCTCTCTCTCTCACACACACACACACACACACACACACACACACACACAGGTAAGGTTGGAGGAGTGTGTGAGTGTGTAAACAACATTTCTTCAGCACGGCTCTTTGTGTTTGTGGGACACTGACTCTGCATCACACAGAACACAGAACTGCTGAGACTTTCACACGATACGAGTTCGATTCAGAAGGCAACGATCTGATATTTGATAATATCAATGCGATACAGTCGATCCGATACAGTACGATACAATATGATTTGATTTAGTAAATCATGCTATGCAATATCTCCACGATATCTTACACACTTGGGTCAGAATCCGGGGTAGGCCTCCCCTTCATTCACCAATGATGATGATGTAGAGAGTGACGATCTTAAACATATCAGAGTTTCATCCCAATCAACTCGCTAGCCTGTTAAATTATTTCAGTATTATAATTGATAATAATCGATTTATGATTGCTTCAGTTCGTTTAACTTCAATCATTTAACTCTTAAATCGACGCATCGATGGGGATTGTCCGATCGTTACACCGCTAGTATTTAGTGTCTCATTAGTAACCTAATGGTTAATTGGCTAATTAATGAATGTATAGCAGAGTGTTAACGTGTCCAACATTCCAGTGAAAACACTAAACAGTCATGGACTCTAGAAATTGAGACAGATCTCAATGTCCAACCATTGCTTTTTATTATTTACTTATAAAATAAAATTTTACTTTAATAAATGAACAGCAATAAGCATATTAACATACTAGCAAAATCCTAACCGGTTTCCAATAGACTTTCCTTATGTCTTAGCTCTTCTTCAGGTATTTCATACAAGAATTTCTCATGCTGCATTGAAAGCATTCCAAGTGTGTGTGTGTGTGTGTGTGTGTGTGTGTGTGTCATGTCAAATCTGTCAAATGAGGCTTAAAATGAAATTTACAGATGCCATGTGTGTGTGTATGTGTGCTCGTGTCTGTTTAACGCGGAGTCTCTCCCAGGAGGATTCATCATTACTCACATGTGTTGAGTGTCAAGGTCAAGGTGAAGGTCAAGTACAAGCACTAGGTCAAGGTGGAATTTATTAAACACTATTACAGCCAATTAGGGACGTTCACATGGTCGTAGTGCAGGAAGGAGTGACGAGAGAGAAAAAACAACACAGTAAAGCTGCATGGAATCTCGGAATGTGTGATATGCAAGGAACAAAACATGACGCGGGGGTGGAGTGATGAAGTGGAGTCACTGTTACCACCCCCAAGCTGATTATTTTCCTAAAACAGCATTTCACCAAGTGTTTCATTCCTCTTATACAGCTAATGTGTGTGGAAAGTTGGCAGGACGCAAGTGCAGATAGTCAACACAGCTTTAATTAGGGGGAAAGGCAGAACTTATTATCATAGTCCACAGCAGAGTTTGAGAAATAGGCAGCATCACAAAATGATCATCTGTAATCAGAAACTGGAGAAACAGGCAACAGGTCAAACCGGGAAGTCAGATAGAAGCTATGAAGGTAGGGAAATGAGAAGAAACATGAGAAATGAAGGCTCGATAATGCATGCTGACAAGAAACAAAACTTTACAAAGAGACTCAGAAATAAGAAGGTACATCTAGACAAAGTAATTAGGGAACTAAACAGGAAACAGGTGGAAACAATTGGAATGATAACACAAAGGGGCGTAAATAGAACCAGGAAGTAAAAAATCAAATGTCCCAGTAAGAGATTAAAGGACTGTGCTCTGAGGGGATTTGTAACAATACCACAGTAGTATGAAGCCTTTATTTGTCACATATACATTACAGCACAGTGAAGTTCTTTTCTTCGCATATCCCAGATTGTAAGGGAGCTGTGGTCAGAGCACAGGGTCATGATACGGTGCCCCAGGAGCAGAGAGAGTTAACAGCTTCTGGCCAGTAACCCAGAGCCTTAACCAGTCAGCTACTAACTAACTAACTAACTAACTAACTGAGTGTAGTTTGCTCAGGTACTCTTTGCCATGACACAGCAATTTACCAACAATTTCTATTTTTATCTTTTAAAGAATCACTTCATACTTTTTATTCAATTATAGTTGGCAAAACAAGTTAGTTCCTGTTGTCACTTACGTTATAGCAGCTACAAACAGTCATTCCCTCACCAGACATTAATTTTTCTTTCTGTTAAAGTTAAAAAGACAAAAAAATAAACACAGCTTGTTACGCACGTTACCGAGAAACCACAAAGAAGCGTAAACTCCTCTGTCCTGAAGATGTCAGTAACTGTAAACTTAAAGTTACGGCTTTACCTCTGACTGTTACAAAGCGCTGACACTGGAGACTCCTTCCATAAATGTTAAATAAACACCTCCTTACAGAACATTTCGCCATATCAACAATCACACATTTTTTAACCTGCTTATGTGAAATGTCTGCTGTACATGTCCCTGTGATTAAGCTGTTACTATAGAAACAATAACATATTAGAATGAGTGCATTAATATAAACCTGTGATTTGCAGCTGAACTACTGTCAGAGCTGCTGTTATAGAAAATGAATCAACAACTTCTCACCAGTCAGAATCCAGAATTCAGCAGCAACATGGGATAACGCAGAAATATAATATCATGATTGGGAGAGTTGCATCAGGAAGGGCATCCAACATGAAACCTGTGCCAAATCAAGGTCCATTGATCTGCTGTGGTGACCCCTAATGGGAGCAGCTGAAAGAACAACAACAACAACAAGTTTTAGTCTAGATTTAGAAGAAGCTTCAGCAGCTTCTTTATAATGAAGCTACACTTACGTTGCAGGCTGGGGAGCAGTGTGGTACCACATGTGGTCCCCTGGTTTAGGATCAGAACATATCCATCATTGAGGGCAGTCCATCTAACTTTAGGTTCTTCTTACTGGTTCTCAGAAAATGCCAGACATAATGACTATCAGTCACATCAACCATCACAGTGGCACAAGATTCAGTCTTTCCACCCTGCATGGACTCTGTTCAGGTGGGCCCATCCAAAATTAACCTTACTAAAGGCTACTCATCTGCCAGGGTATGGGATTTGGGGAGGCGCAGTTGGACCTCCAATATCAAGTCAACACAATAGAGATTGTGGTTTGAGAACCAGACAGATCAAAGGGACAGGATGAACTGCTCCACACCTGGCCTCACCATCTTACCTCACCATGTTGCACAGAATTCAGCAACTAGGCACATAGCACATGGCCCCAAGAAGGATTGATTTGCCCTCAACCTGGTCACAGAATGTGTTTTGCCCTCAACCAGGCCTTTGACTCCATGGAATGACCCCCCACCCCCCAACTGAGAACTGAGAGCGTTCCAGGAAACACATTTGAATGCAAGACCCCCAGTACACCGATCTTGTATGCTTTTAGGTAGAAGCTGTTCCACAAGTGGTGTGCTACTCATCAACTCAATCTGGTGCACTGCTTGATTCCCAAAATACTAAAGTTCCTCCAGGGATTTCTAGACATCTATGTGAGATTTCCCCCATTTTCTGGAGTCCTCTAAGGCCTCTCTTTACAAGCCTATGCTACATGCCAAATTGAAATAGGTGTCTCAGAACAAAGCCTTTCACTAGCAATCAATATAGCAAAAATATAGGTCTATTCTGGAGAAAAGATCACTTTGTGTGCAATGATGGCCAGATGATTCTGGGGTGCCCTTGTGCTTCTCGATGCCTGCACAATAGCTCTATTCTGGAGAAAAGATCACTTTGTGTGCAATGATGGCCAGATGATTCTGGGGTGCCCTTGTGCTTCTTGATGCCTGCACAAGGGTATACCATCAAATCACCCAAATCAATTGAATGACCTTGCTGCATTCCATGAAGAAAAACCAGCAGAGCATTCCTTGGGTGCCTTGTGTGCTCTCTATGGTACTCTTTAGATCAAAAGCATCCATCTGATACTTAGACCAACTGTTCCGCCATAGAAGAAAGACTCCCTTGTTTAAGTACAGAGCCAGTGAATGGTGGACATCATCACCATGGTCTATAGGCATGCTATTCTATGAGGTATGTCTCATCCTCATGGGAATTATTTTGCCACTCCAGGACTGACTTGGGCATCACCATGCATGTTCTCCAGGTTCTACAAGATTAACATCGCACTCTCCATTGAGGTGACTGTGGTGATCATCTCTGATCACCTTTCCAGTCAGTCCTAAGGTGTTCCACATGTTCCACATGGCATTGTTGACATACATCATCCGGGTGATGCTTGGGGGGGTGAAATAGAGCTGTGTTTCTGTGAGGCCCCTGATATTCATCAGAGTTCCTTGTGATTTGGAATTATTGAGAACAGTTGCCAGTTGAGATCTCAGTGAGAAGCTTTAAAGAAAAGATGACTATGGTGGTATTATTTGAAAATACTCTGTTATTTGGTTACTACATGACTTTGCTGAAGGTCTCAGCATACATGTGTATGACCACAAGACTGTATCTAGGTGTTTCTAGTTATCCAGGTTTCACAGAACCTCAATTACATACCTAACTAGCATTTCCAATATTCTTTTGTAGCTTTGTTTCGGTCATGGATTCCCTTTCATGTCACAGTTCCTGTGGCATCAAGCACCATGTGCTCATGTTTAGTATACATGCTAGTCATGTATACTAACTGCTAAAAGGGCTTATTATTTGACATAAATGGTTAGTGCTACTAAATATGTCAATATTTTCTACAAATAAACATTATGACCTGCATTATGAGCTAACCTCCCACTTCATATTCTACAAATCCAAATCCGTCCACACACACACACACACACACACACACACACACACTTGTTGAACAGCCTAAACCTCATTCTAGCTTGTTCCAACATCCTCAAACACATTCTGACCTCAAGGTTCAGACGTGCCTTATTGAACTGTGAAGAGAATAGCACTGCTGCCTAATCTGCTCTGATTATTCCACTCACAGTAGAAGTGAGAGAAGGAAGATCATTTTAGACATAAAGTGAAATCTGGGCTTTTGCCTAGGCTTTTCAAGTCTCTTAATGAGAACAGGAGAGTTATTGACAGAAAGTCAGCTCGAGGATCATATTAATGTCACACGATTGGAATTAAAATGGATAAAACATTTGTAAAATCTGTGCTGCAAGTGGAGATTAAGGGCAGGAATAAACTGAGGATTAGCTTTAAGAAAGTTTTACGGTTAGCTGAGCGTTGGTGTAAGGACTAGGTTAGCATTTATAAAGACTACTCTGTAAATTATGCTCTGGAAATAGAGAGAAAAGATTAGCATTCAGGATTAGCTCTAGTTCAGGGTTAGCATTAATATTGCACAGATTTTGGTAAAGATATCCAGAGTAAAATGTTTTAAAAAGTGTACATTAGTAAAATATTCCTTTTGGAATTGTATGACACCTTAGAGCTTCTTTACACTAGCGTTAGCTGCTGAATGCAAACTTTACAACATTTAGCCTGAAGGTAAAATAAAACAGATAAAAATTTTCAGTAGTTGTACTTTTCTAAAGTGGGAATACCTTTAAGAGTAGGTGTAAAGGCTAAGGAATGACTGGGATTATTCATTATGAGGACATTTGGAAACTAGGAACTAGCATAACATTAAATCGAAGCTATTCTCATCATTAATGAGTAAAATTTGACTTTTGATAATAATTGTCTCTAAACCTATATTTTGAAAGAAAAAAAAACAGAAAGGTGGCATTCATGATTAGCATTAGTGTTTGAAAAAAGTGTAAATTATTACACTGTAAAACAAAATATTTACAGTAAAATACAGTAATATATTACATAGTATAAAATACCATTTTGCTGGTACTTTTCATTGTTTTTCTTTTTTTTTTCTTTTTACGTGACTTACATTTGAGGCAAGATAAAACGTAAAACTGACCAGAAGGTTAAAGGTCTTGCTCAAGAACCCAACCATGGCAGCTTGGCAGTGCTGGGATTTAAACGCACAGCCTTAACCACTGAGCCACCACAACTAGCTCAACTAGCCTGCACTGATTCTTCCACCTCCACCACGGAATTAACTCACAATAAATGATGAATTTCAGTGATTTAATAAAACAAAGTTTTTACTCGTATATAAAATTAAACTTGAAGAGGGTTAGTAATCGCCTAAAATAGACGCTAAAATAAAGGGCACAAAAATGATCCGCTAATTTACAGTCGACACAATGTGAAATTTTACCATTTTCACTCCTGCTAAAAACATTAGATATCCCACAATGCATTGCGGCTTATGGTATTTTACTGTAAACCAAAGCACTGCTCTAATTGCCTCGTTACAGTACAATCCTGTAAAAATAATAAAACAGTATTTTGCTATAAATACTATTAATCTACAGTAATTATTTACATTTTAAAATGTTATTTTTTTTTGGATAAGGATGATCCTGTCAATGAATACAGAGACACTTATTCACACTAGCGTTAGCCTGAATATAAAANTTATGAAGATGGAATTCCACCAAGAGTAGGAATAACTCAGGGATTCATTTATGAAAAATAGGCTCTAGCATAAAAAAATGAACCTCAGTGAAATTATAAATAAGCAAATTTTCTTTTATAAATGTCTATAAGCTCGTCATAAGAAAAAAAGAATTTATGATTAGCATCAAAAAAACAATGAGGGAAATATTCGTGCTGGATTCAGGTGTCTGTCAGAGCTCAGGGCTTGTTGACGTTACGCATTAGCTGCCAAGTGCTGGTTAACACAATGCTAATAAACCCCCACAGCACAAATCCTGCCCTCATCCCGCTCCATTTTTCATCTGCGACAGCCCGTATCCACACGTGAGCTCTGTAATGTCTACATCATGAAAACATCTTCCCTGAAAATGATGACAAATGCAGAGTTCCACCTACAGGTGCACTGGCTGAGCTGAACTGAAATCCTAGGAGCTTAGCGAGGCTGGTGAAACAGCTCAGGGCTAGAATTAAGGCTCCGTTACAAATAATTATCTTTCTGATCCATCCAGTTTGAAGGAGTTGTGTAACTGTTCTGGGAAATCAGACGCTACCTTAGTAAACATGATCATAAACAAAACATCACTTCCATCCGATGCCAAGATGTTATCACCAGTGGCAATTCCTCCTTATTCTGTGTTTCCTGGAATGTGTGCTTATGCAAGTTTGAGTTAAATGCAAACTTAAAACATGATAAAATCACATACATCCCACACACCGTGTTTTCATGACAATGATTTAGTATCTTGTGGCTTCAGTAAGTTGTTGTGCATGAGTAACTGTCAAAGCACATAATAGTAAAATAAAATATAAAATAACAGGATGTGCTGGATCAAGTGCTATTCTATGTGCTAGTGAATAATGAGTGCTGAAGCCATTTTGTTAAATTAAACCAGTGATTAATGTGACAATTACAACTAGGACTATTCATGCAGTTATATATTTGCTGATACACTATTAGATTTATTTCAGTGCTCATCATCTTCTCGTTCATACAGCCCTATGTTTTCTATCTGTAATTGTTTTCAGAGTTAAAGGTGAGTGTTTGTGTTTAAAGGCAGTGCTCTAGACACTATTGTGTCTTGGGGGCCGTGGAGATGGCTGTGGACTGCGGGGAGCTGTACTGTGATGGCTTTGGGGTTGCGATTGCCACGAGCAGCTTCATACTCAGGACTCCATCAGTGGACAGTGGATAGATTTAACAAAACAGAATTCATGTGAAAACGATAATGAATTTATTGGTTATACATTTGCACTATTTGTTCATGTAGTACACAGTTATAGAAGGGATTTATTTATAATCGCACTCTCCGTTACACTCAGATGAGGATGGGTTCCCTTTTGAGTCTGGTTCCTCTCAAGGTTTCTTCCTCATATCATCTCAGGGAGTTTTTCCCTCACCAACGTCACCTCTGACTTGCTCATTAGGAATAAATTCACACATTTACCATTAATTTTGATTTAATTTAATTTGAATGTAATTATCTGTAAAGCTGCTTTGTGACCACATTAAAAGCGCTATACAAATAAAATTGAATTGAATTGAATATTGAAAAACCTTGTCTCAGACATTTCTACCCAAGATAAATCTGTCAGCCTTCAATTCAATTCAATTTTATTTGGTGCTTTTAACAATGGACACTGTCACAAAGGTTTACGGCTTTACAGAAATAAATAGATTCACAAAAAAATACATTGTAAATATGTGAATTTATCCCTAATGAGCGAGTCAGAGGTGACGGTGGTGAGGAAAAACTCCCTGAGATGATATNATTCATCACAGTTTTCGCAAGAAGTCCGGTTGGTTAAAATCTATCCTCTGTCCACTGATGGAGTCCTGAGTATGAAGGTGCTCATGGCAACTGCAGCCCCAAAGCCACTACAGTAATCACAGTCCCAAGCCATTGCAGTACGGCTCCCCAAAAGTACAGTACAGTACAGTTCAATATGTGATCCCCAAAACATCTCCCCAGCCCCCAGGTGGAACCATCCCCAGCAATCCAAACCTCAGGCCGTCCATATGGGGCCCCAGCAGCAGCAGCGCACGATCTCAACCGATGAGAACTCCAACCAGCCTTGTAAACTTGTTTTTAATAATCTGAATGTGGAGCTCAGAAAATCCACAGCAGCTGCATAACTTGATTCTGAATACCAGGAACTTTTCCCATCCTTTGTGACTGAATTAAAAACCTACGTTCAGCCGTTGAGACTTATACCGGGACACAAGAGATCTGAGGTACAAAATATTCCATGTTTCCAATTTACAAACAAACAAATTTGGATTTGGTTAGTACACAATATCTCAAACTGTGTGTTTTAAATTAGTCCAAAATCATACTGACAGTATATTTAAGCTTTTATGACCTCACTATGACCATATAGAGCCCTGGAACCATAAGATACACTCCCTACCTGTGTTAGCATCAGTGCTGCCAAGACGAATTTTCTCTCCATTTTAAGCAGATGATGTTGCGTCAGAGCCAATTATCATGCACCCTTCACTTTTTATCCCTTGATAATTCCATGATCCAGCAAAACCTGACTGTCTGTAAACAGAAACCTGGCAGCAGATAGAAGCGGCAGCTTCATCATCAGTTCATCAATCTCATTTTAAGGCTGTGATCCCTGTGATGAAAGGAGCCACAATTTTATTGATTTATAATGAAGTGTATGAATATGATGTATGATGAGGTGTATTCATGTTTGAACAACAAATGTGAACAACATTAACAGAATTTTTTTTTTACCTTGCTTCCCATTCATGTTCACATACACGACAAACCCACCACCCGAAATCTCCAGTGGCTGGTGGAGTTTAACCACATTAACAAAATTAACAAAATAACATCAGAAATAAGAACAACGCCAAATGATTTGCTGATTTGTTACTGTGATGACAAATTAAACAGTTTCTACAACAGTAACTATTTATATCATTAAAAACTGCATCATCATTCCTCCATCTTGAAAAAAAGCAGCTCCCAGGTTTACTTATTTTATTTCCTTTAAGTATCATTGTGCATTTTAGCAAAGATCCTTAATTTTCATGCATTTCACCATGTTTGATTCTGAGCGGTAAAAAATGAGGATGGAGTAAAAGATCCATGGGGGTGTGTCTACAACATGACTGACAGGAAGGATAAACCCAACAATAAGCAGCAATATGGGAGATTCCTGAAAACAATACCTTTTTACGCTTTCTCGGCTGAAACAGTAGTCAGACCAAATTAATAAGATTGAGCCAGAAAACAATATGGGACGCGAAAGACGGATGTGCGTCTATTAGCAGTTACTTTCACTTTGTGGCATGTCGACTTTAATTAGATAGAAAAAAATCTGCCATCAGGACCTTGATCACCTGATTTTGAATCACCAGCTAGAAAAACAGCGCGGTGAAAATATGGAGTGACAGTTGGACCATGGAGCTCTGGATTCATTTTTGTATTTCTGAGCCATAAACACGTGTGAGTGTTGCATGACTAACAGGGTCGTAGCTAGGAGTGGCAGATTGTGGCATTGACTCCCACCCCCACATTGCTATTAGCATAATCATAACAAGCTAGCTAATCAGCTTGCTACCTGTCCGCTTGCTAGTTAATGGAGCTGGCTGAGCCCCAAGCATCAGAAGCCTGTATAACAAACATCTTGATGTTGATGGTGATCAGGATAAAATTACAGAAAGAGGGCTAAACCCAACCAACTCCAACACAGATCTGTGTTTTTTCATGCATGTATTATTCATTTGCTTTGATCACAACTATCAATTATATTTTACCAATCCTCAAGTATTTACATCTAATTTGTAAATTCTTCACCAGAACACCTTTAACTCCATTTGTACATCTTCCTTGGTAGTGTTGTGTCTCACTGATCCAGAAGTCTGCTTTTAAATTTATAGCAGTACAACTGGAACTGATTTACCTCAAAGTGCATGCAGATCCCATTTCCACCATGATATCTTGAGTAAACATTCACATATATAATTAAACAAGGCAGGACACATTCACATAATTAACCAGCCATTTCACATCACTCCCAGAGCAAGTGCAAAAATTTTCCACCAGCCTACACTTCCCACTCAAACCGAGTAACAGCATTTTCTAAACAGCAAAACAGCATCTGATTTTAAAGATCAAGTGCCAAAGTTCCTGATTTCATGCATTTAAGAAAATACAAAAATTACTTATTTTTTTCAAGCAGCAGCCATTTTTTCATGGAACAAATCATATCATGGGAAGTCCTGGGTGGTAATTTAGTATCCGTGTGGTATTTAGTCTTGTATAAATGGGTGGAGAATATGGCTTATGCCTTAAAAGTGTATTCATGTGTGTCCTTACATCAAACAAGATTCATAAAACTAGTGGACAGTCTTTTCTTCCTGTGCTCTTGCCAAAGCAAACTTCACCAGATTTACGAGGCTCAATCATTTATTTTGCTTACTGATTAAAACATTTCATCTACATCCTGCAAAAAATTACCATAGGAAAAAAAAAAAAAACGATTAAAAATATCACAGCCACTGTAGCTGAACATATGCCAGGATCTTTGTCTGAATCATAAAAAAAAAAACAATAACAACAACAACAACAAAAATAGAAGGATAAAAGAAAACGGAAAGGCACTTTCAGAAAGGTCATGGGACATTGCAGGACAATGTTTAACTTAAGTGAACATGAATAATGAGAAAAATATGTCTATGTGCTATGAACACACACGCCGCCTCAACGCCTAGAGCTTTGCCTAAAGTTTTACTGAAAACCGTGCCAAAATTTCTGCAGTTTTGGAAATACATAACTCTTGACACCAGTCCAGCAACTAACGTTGCAAAAAACAAAAAAATAATTACAGTGATTCATTATTGTTATTATTAATATCATTAATTATGTATTATTTTAAGTGTTTATAAGCTGGAACATGCTAGATCTCATTGTCTGTCAAACTCTCTCTGCCAACAATTACAAAAAGACCGCACTAATAGCTTCTAATTATTGTAATAGTGATTAGTTATTTCATTTATTAATTCATCTTCACTAACCTCTCCATCCTGGTCAGGGTGGTGGTGAATCTGGAGTCTATCCTGGGAACACTGGGTGTGAGGTGGGAATATATGGAATGCAATTACTCATTCATTCAAGACTCTTTGGCCTGTTCCGTCATTTGCTTGTTGCCTAATTGTGTCAGGCTGTTTTGTATTGGTTCTTGATTAGTTTGCCTATTTATACCCTGTTGTGTCTAAGATTCATGCTGAAGCCTTGTTCAGTGTTATTATGCTTGTCTCAGCCATGTTTCAAAGTTCCATTCTTCCTGTTTGACTCTTGCTTGTTTTCACAATTTCTAATTATGGATTATCCTGTTTTACTGTTGCCTACCTGTGTAAGGACTTTAAAGACACATATAAAGCACACTTTAATGCTTTCTATCTCTTCAATTTCAACTCAATTTTATTTATTTAGCACTTTTAACAGTGGACATTGTCACAGAGCAGCTTTTTGGAAATATGGATTTAGATTTAACCCTAATGAGCAAGCCAGAGGCAATAATGGCAAGGAAAAACTCCCTGAGATGACATGAGGAAGAAACCTTGAGAGGAACCAGACTCAAAAGAGATCAGTAATACATTGCACACCGGATAGTACGATCAGTGATTGTGATAGTGATTGTGAGTCATTACTCCTCCACAGCTGTATGCTACAAAGTCAAAAATTACAGTGTTGAAAGGATCTTCAGTATGAGCAGTTTTTTTTTTCAGTAGAGGTTTTAGCTTTACATCTATAGAATCCAAGTGAATGTAATCCAATGAATAATGAAAGAGACCTAAGTGTAAACTGTTTTCAGTAGGTGTAATCATTACGCTATCCAAGTGGTACCATCCACAGCAATTTCATGGCAAACTTTAGGTTATCCATGTGGGGCCATCCTCAGCAGCACAGAGTGATTCTCAGGTGAAGGAGGAGAAGTAGAGGAATTAGGATCCATCAGGCAAGTCTGGAAGGCAGAAGGAGACAGGATCGCCAGCATCTCATCAGGCAGCAGGAATAATGTGTAGCTCAACAGAGAGAGCAAGAGAGACAAGAGAAAGAGAGGAAAAGAGTGAGAACAGATTATTGGGTATGCTCTTGTCTTATAGTCATTTAAGAGGAAGTGTGCTGAGTATAAGTAGGAACTCCAACAAGACTAGCTATGACAGTATAACTAAAAGGGAGAGCCAGAAGGTACTCCACCGTCAACAAAACTGAGTGAATGCTTGAGAATGGTGGGTGGGGAGGGGATTGGGGGGGCAGCATCCAAACATATCAGTTTACCAAAACCTGTGAACCCTCCAGATCTGTGCCTTTACCTAAGCAAAAACTACTAACAAAAGTTCACACAGTGTCTGATCCCAAACACTAACTGGAAGGCTGTTCCATGACTGTGGGTCTTTATAAGATAAAGCGCTGACATAAAAAAAGCAGAGCTGAGTAACAGAAGACAAGGAACTGAATCAAAACAACAAGTGACACAGGCAATAGTGTAAGTGAAAGAGTGGAGGAATGAGAGCACATGGGGAAGTACAATGCTGTGCAGGCAACTGATGAATGGTTGAGTTTTATATGGAGTTGGTGATGAGTGGGAAACAGTGGTCAGGTGTTAGTATTCTGGCAAGGAGGGCACTGCTGATGGTGTTCTGTGAGCTGTGGGAAGAAATTGGCTTGCTGCCTGGACTGGGTACGTTACAGAAGCCCCCTCCCAAGGAGCCACTCCTGAGGCGACAGGACCCCTCCTAGTCAGATGGCCTAGTCAGAACACTCCTCTGGACCATAGCCCTCCCAGTCAACCAAATACTGGAGCTGTCCCTCTCTCCTACAGGAATCAAGGTGGGCCCTAACTGCATCAACTGCCTGTCCATCCAAGGTGAAGCCTGGAGGTGGCATGCTGCAGAGGGCAGTGTCTTGCAGGGGTTCTGGAACAACAGGCCTGAGGAAAGAGACATGAAATGACGGGAAGATTCTGAACTGTGCAAGTAACTGAAGTCTTTATGTTACCAGGTTTATCCTGCAAATGATCTTGAAAGGACCTGTGAAAATTGGGAACAACTTCCTGGACGGTAAACTAAGGTTCAGGTCCTTGGTGGATAGCCAGACTCTCTCTCCCTGCCTGGAGCTACCCTGGAGCTACTCTGCCCTTCTGTCATCTGAAGGCTCTCTCCAGATGTACATGAGGGAAACAATAGGGGTTGGTTACCCAGGTAGCACTGGACAGGAGTGAGTCTGGATGATGAATGGACCAGTTTTGAGCATATTTGGCTCAGGGGAGGTACCTACACCAGTCGTTCTGGCGGTCCACACAGTAACTGCCCAGATACCACCCAAGCTCCTGGTTAAGTCTCTTCACATGGCCATTGGATTCAGGATGGTGCCCCAATGATAGACTTATGTTGGCCCCCAGTGCTTCCATGAATGGTCGGTTGGTCACAACCGGTACTCGTAGTGCCCAGTGGTCATGGAGAAAACAGTCTTCAATTCTTCCCCCTCCCGGATACAGATGAGGTTGTACGCTCCGGTGTGGCTGGCATCAAAGGCAGGGGGTAGGGGAATTTCTTGGTGAGGCTGGCCAGATGAGCCTCTGTCTTATGGCCTCCTGGATATACTCATCAATATTGGCCATCTCCTTGGTGGACAGGGGATTAATTCTAGACCTCAGAGGGGTGGTCCTAGGTAACAAGTAAATGGCACAGTCCCATGATCAATGACATGGGAGTTTGGTTGCAGCTTGCTTGCTGAAAACTGCTGCCAGATGGTGGTACTCTTTGGGTACACACTCCTCTGACACTCTTGAAGAACCCAAACATTCACCATCTAATCCCTTTACTTGAAGAGGGGGTGTACAGGGGTGGACAGGGATGTTGTATGCCTGTACCAGATGCTTAGCTATGAAGCTTCCAGCTGCATGAGAATCATTCTGTCCTGCAACATTTATAGAATGATTATTCCAGTTTAACTGTATGTCCACAATCAAGGAATTAGAAGGAGGTATGGTAATTCCAGAACTCACTGAGGGACTCTACTGCTGAGGTTTCATATGACATTCTGTATGCATCTATTACATTCCTCCTTGAAAAGGTGTGACTGATCAATCTCTGCGAGGCATATAGAGGTCATTGGAGTGCATTCCAGTAATAGTTGGTCAAAGTGGATTGAGAGGGCAATCAGCTGGTCCAGAGTCAGGGCATCATCACAACAGGCTATCTTCAATTGTAGCTCTGAGGCTGAGATGAAAGCCTTGCCATTCCATCCAGACTGAGCTGCCAGAGTATGAAAATTCAGTGAATACTCTTCTGCTGACGGGTTACCCTGTCATAATTTAAGAAGTTCTTCTCCTGATGCCCTGCCCTGTGAGGGGTGATCGAACACAGTTTTGAACATGTTAGTAAATTGCTCATACAACCCTGTCTCCTCTCCTGTCCTTCCCAAATGGCTGTTACCCAGTGTCTTTCCTGGTGAGCAGTGAGATCTTGTAAGACTCTGTGACTTGGAAGTCATACTTTTCTGGTTTGGAGATTTTCTAATTGTGGAAAGGAGTTGACTCACCTCACCCAGATTCACAGACAAGTCGATTCAATCATAGCCAATAGTTGATTGAGAGTTTGTACCAGTTGAGCGAGTTGGTTAGTTTGCTGCACTTGTTGAGTGAATTGATGTTGTAACTGACTGATTTGTTGTTGTTGAGCTTGAAATATCATCTCCAAACTGGTCAACGCCGTCTGCACCCTGGACTAATTTCCCGCAGCATCTGTTGTGGGTTGACACAGCATTCTGTAATGAAAGACACAAAATGACAGAGAGGACACTTTAGCGGTTTATAGAGACCAACAAACAATACAAACAACAGCAAAAACTAAACACTGTAATTAAACCAAGGCGGGAGCTAAACCACTATAGAAGAGAACTAGGAAATAAACAAACACAACAAACCTGAAAGGGAGCTACCAACAGAAATTACAAAAACTGGATATGATGACATAAAAGAAGTAGCACCACGGTCCTTGAGGAATGTTGTTTCGTTTCACTGTGTACTAACTAGCTGTATTGAAATGACAATAAAGCCACTTGGAACTGATGAATGGGTAAGACTTATATGGAGTTGGTGATGAGCGGGAAACGATGTTCAGGTGTTAGTATTCTGGTCAGGTGGCTCACTGGGTTTGCACTGCCAAGGGTGTTGTGTGTGCTGTGGAAAGAGGTTGGCTTGCTGGCTGGACTGGGCACGTTACACTCCAGTAGTATACCATGAAGCTGAGTAAATCCTCTTTCAGTCACATGACTTTTTTCTTGAAACTGCCATTTTTATGAGCATATTTTGTAGTCACTGAGGGCTTTCAAGAATACAGAAACCTACTGGTGCTGCGTGACTGGATAGGTTGGNAAATACTATGGCATTTGCCAGATAAAATAGTTAAGATCATCTCTGTTTGAATAAGTAAACATCAGCATCACTTTATCAAGCTTTATAAATAAAAACTACAGTTTGTTGTGACATTACTTGCAAGCTAAAACTAGCCAGTGAACTGTGTAGCCTAGGTACCTTCCTAGATAGCTAGTTTTAACTAGTCCAACCTGCAGGTTGATGCATAAATTAACATTGTATTTTCTGGGATATTTATTTTGACAGTTGCTTGTAGGTGTTTGTAATAGCAGGTGGGAAAGAAAGTTGTGAGTAGATAACTGAAGAAACATAAGACTGCATACACCACTGGATTGATCTGAGGAATTATTTGAGCCAGTTGTCTCACATGACAGGTTCTCTGGGTATAAGGCATTCAGGATGGCTAGAGTCATGTTGTGTCTCTGCAGGATAGCTGGGCCAGAGTAAACTGAATTATGGTCAGAGAGCTCTCTTTGGGATGGTTAATGCTTCTTTCTGCTAAATGTTATCTGTGACTTTAAAACATGTTCTCTGGACACCATTTCAAGCTGCCTCCCTCTGGCAAGAAGCACTGGGAAGGTAGAACATTTAGTAACCTGGTCCTTTGGTGTTACACTGTTCCTCTGTGTTGTCTCACTATCTCTGTATTAGATACATGAATGAGCTGAATTCCTGAAGCATGTTATAAGCACAATCAGACATTTCCATGAATGCTGATGCATGACTCAAGTTCACCTGGCTCCGTCTCAAACAGGATTTAATTATTAGTGATTTATCAGAGAAACAGATCAGGAGTGAACCATGCAAGACGAGAGACAGGAAACACTCATGTTCATAACTCTGGAACATTGATTTACAATGTGCACAGTGTGTACAGTGGGTAAATCAGTGATGTTTGGAAGGCTGTGTCCTTGCAATCTACAACCACTACCAATATTAAATTATTTTTGTTTTAGTCAGCTGCCGTTACATTGCCTTTTGACAAGGCAGACTTTTTATCTGCCCAAAAATGCTGCCTACCATAGAAAGAAAAGCAAAGTGTCAGTATCTAGAAATGCTTGTCATAACAATATTGCACACTCAGACTATCATGATGTACTGTATAAGCTCTTATTGCTGTATAGCTAAAACAGTCTAAAATTGTGTTTTTTCTGTACTGATTTTCTTTCAGTTGCAGCATTTGCTGAATTAATTTTTCTACAAATTGAAATTTTTTCTCCACTTGCAAGTCTGGTTAAATAATTCCAAACACTGCTGAGTATTCTTGAAATCCACCTACATTGTACACTTTCTATGTGTACAATTACTGGCTGTTGTCCTGCCCCTCTCTACCCTGTCCATCTTTGTAAAGCAGCTTTCTCAAACCCACATTAGTTTGAGAAAGACAAAAAATAAATAAACAACCAAATGGCAAACATGGGCATAGCTGAGTCCCACTGATGGCCAGCATTGGAACAGCCCAGACAGTCCAAATGGCTAAAGTGCCACCATGGACACTGCTCAAAACAATGGCTCCAAACAACACAAAAAGAAAGTTAAAGATGCAGAGCAGAGAAAACTTCCCCACCATTGCCAAAAGCAGCAGGCATGCCAATCATGTGCAGCAGTCAATTCGCAGCCAGCAGTCACTCATCACTCATGCAACATCAAGGCCAGTTGAAATCTGCCACTCAAACTTGAGTCTGAAGCTCCACCACAAAGGGCAACCAGCGAACAAAAACATTAAACAAAATAAAACAAAAGACAGGCACAAAATAAACATCACACATACAAAAGAAAGAAAGGAAAAAGCTCCAGTGAGAAAGGGAAGCAAAAACGTGCACAGCAGAGTCTCACCGGGAAACATCACATGGTGGACGGTGCGAGTGTGGACCATTTCACCAAATCTTTGCTGTTCTGTCTCTGTCTCATTGCTTTTTCTTCAACATTTTCTGTTTTTCCTTTTTACATTTATTTATATGGTAGAAACCTGAGCATGTGTAAGTGTTTTGGTCAAGGATCCAGCAGTAAACTCTTATTTACTGTAAATTCAAAAACTCCTCAACGTTAACACTTAGCCACCATTTCATATCAGTGTTTCCCTCCTTTTTTCTTCAAAGGGTCAATCCAAGATGAACTGCTGAAAAATATCCAATTAAAATAGTTATTTTAAACAGTCCCTACTAAAAGAATTTACTGACTGATGGAGAGTTTGCCTCCAACCCTGGCGTACCCATAACCGTTGGTGATGCAAAGTGGGAAGGGCAGAGTCAAGTTTAACTTTATGCAAATAAGGAGCAAACAATGTGACCAACAACAAGAGAAGGAAAAGTGAAACACAGGACACACCATTTTCATAAAAAGATATGACTTTGAAGTGCGTTCTGAATGGCTGTCATCACCCTTTTCACAATACAGTGACCTTGACTGTGATTTGCAGCTGCACTATTGTCAGAGCTGCTGTTATAGAAAATTAATCAACACTTTCTGACCAATCACAGTCCAGAACTCCACAATGCTGTGGTCTAAAGTAAAGATGAGGACGGTCAGAAATGTGAATGTGAGCTGAGTTGGACTGGAGACCTCCTCCCTCTTCTTCTTGTTCTCCCCGAGACTCTCTCTCTCACTCTCTCTCTCACTCTCTCTCTTTCTCAGTTTGTGGGAGGAGTCATCCCACCCCCTCTCTTTTTCAGCCCCGCCCCCAGCAGTATAAATCCCAGCTGTGTCTGTGTGTGTGTGTGATTTGAGCAGCAGCAGGAGCAGGAGCTCAGACGGAGCGCAATGGTCTGCTGCAGAGACGCTGCAAAATGCCGGATGGACGAGTCGCCGTGCGGGCATGGAGCACTCTCACTCTCATAGCGGCGCTGTGCAGCCTCCCGCCCCCGTCCCACGCCTACTTCGGGTACGGACCTGCATGTGTGTGTGTGTGTGTGTGTGTGTGTGTGTGTGTGTGTTGCAGCTGTATGGGGTCTCTGGTGGAACTTTAATGGCTGTCTGGGTGAAGTATCCCATGCAAGTGGACATGAGCTCTGTATTGATATTCTACTTACTATTATTCTTATTCTTATTATTATATTAATTTATGCAGGTGTGTGTGCGTGTGTGTGTGTGTGCGTGCGTGTGTGTGTGAGAGAGCGGGCTCGAGTGTGTGCACAGCAGGTTGATCACTGACAGTCTTGGTGTGTTGCTGGTGTGTTAGACAGCTGGATGAGGAATCTCATGGTGTTACTGAGTTAATAGTAGTTTATAAGAGTTAATAACTGTTTATAAGTGTTTATAAGATTTCAGAGCCAGGTTTCACAAGAGTACCATAAAGTTAACATCTAAAGAGAGAGAGAGAGAGAGAGAGAGAGAGAGAGAGAGAGACTTCAAAGTGATGCTCGCTTGACCGTTTAACAGCACATTTGGGAAAATAAGCGCAGTCTTTAAACACAGTTGGTGTTAATTACACTGCACTCTTTTCCGTCTGCTCTCTCTCTTTTTCTTGTCATTCTCTTTGATCTCTGTCTCTCATGCACTCGTTCCATCTCCTCATTCTTTTACTCTGTTCTCTTTCTTTCCATCCTGTCTTTTCTCTCCCACCCTTCTATATATCCTTCTACTCTTTCATCTCTCTCATTATTTCTCTCTCCATTCTTTTCTCTCTTTATTTCGCTCTCCCTCCTTCACTCCATCTCTCTCTCCCCGTCTGTCACTCATTTTCACCCCATTCTCTATTGTTAATCTTTCTCATTCACGCCGCTCTCGTCTTTCCCATTCTCTCTCCCACCTCTCTATCTATCCTTCTCATGTTCACCCACTCTTTGTCTCTCTCTCTCTCTATTTTTATCCTTACACACTATCGCTCTCTCCCTCTTTTACCGTCTGTTTTGTACTTGTTTCCTCCATGCTTTCTAAGGAAGAGAGAGGGAGAGAAATTAGGAAAGGAGAGATTGTGTGAAAAGAGGTAAGAGAGAGGATGGAGATATATAGATTTTCTACTCTTTCAATCTCTCTCTCTATTATTCCTTAATATTTCACATTATTCCTCTTTTGATCCCTCTCATTTCTCTCTATCATTGTGTCACTCTTGCACTTGTTTCCTCCATGCGCTCTCATTCTCTCTCATGCTCTCTATCATTTCCCCCATTATTTCCTCTTTTAAAGAGAGAAAACGAAATAGAGAGTGACAGGATGAGAGAGTAAGAATAAGACAGATAGAAAGTGGGAAGGAGAGAACATCACTCTCTCCTTCCATCTCTCTTTCTTAGTCTTATTCTCTCTCGCTTTTTCCTTCTATGTAGGTATCTCACTTACTTAAATTTCAACTCTGATGACTGAAGTCTCACAGCAGGGCGATGATGTTGATGAGGGTGATGATGATGATGATGGTGGTGGTGATGATGTGTGTGTGTGTGTGTGTGTGTGTGTGTGTGTGTTACTGTAACACATATGTTGTGAAGTACACAACACTCCGAGCACTCACTGTCACCCATCTCATATCTTACATAAAACCGTGTGGTTTGCGATTAGAGATGCAGCACGGTGGGAACGCCTAGGTATTTATTTTCCTAGCCCTATTATATATGTGTGTGTGTGTGCGTGTGTGTGTGTGTGTGGCTGCACGAATCTGATCTTTCAGAGCATAATAGGATCTGGGCTTGTTTAAAGAAGCATCTCATTGATCACCCTAAACGCCGTTTGTGCACTTGTTCCAACATGTTCGGGACCAAACGGACCGACGCTCGCTAGCCGTCACTTTTGTGATTTGTGTTTGGAGAGGCAGACACACACACACACACACACACACACTGTGTGTGTGTGTGTGTGTGTGTGCGCGCTAATAAAATAAACTTAGTATGAAAATGATTTGTTCATGTCCGGATTCAGAGAAAGTGTGAGCGGAGGCCGCTCCACCTTCACGAGTGACAATGCTTAGCCTAGCCACAATAGAAGTAGAGGTCATCGGTCTCCTAAAAGGTTCGAAGGTGTTTTTGTTGTCTTTGCTAATGAGTGACAGCCGTAACAAAAGGCGCGTAACAGATCTCCAAATATTGTGTCACGTGTGAGCTGATAGGGGGTAGGGTGGGGAGGGAGAGATTTTTATCTGCGATAAAAGCTTCCCCGAGGGCCTGTTTCAACCGTATTCACAGTCAGCACATCCAAACCACACACGGAAAAACAGCCATGGATGGGTCGCTCGGTTTTAAAGCGAATCAGGTGAAACGATTTGAGGGATTCCCCGGTTTGTTGCAAAAACAGCTGGTTCTTGTTAAACGAATGCTTCATTTAGCACAGTGAGACTGAATACACACTGGTGTAAAGTTTTTAAAGTTGTGACCTCATGAGGAAATAAACTTTAAAAACAAAGCCACTTGAATATGTAATAAGAAAGAGAATCATTATGTCTTCAAATGACTCTTTCTAAGTAAACGACTCGATCAGTTTGAGTCCGGTCAGTTCACTGGTTGAATGTAATGATGTTTATCACGACTCACTTTAACAAGTGAACTTTAATTTGTTTGTGTCACCACTCCAGACTCAATGGGAGTGAATCATGGTGGAATCAATCCAACTCTTTAAAAAAAAATAAAATAAAAAAGTGAATCAGGTGAACAGATTCTCTGGGGTTTGTTGTAACGTAAAAAAAATAAATAAATAAAAGCTGGTTCTTGTTATTAGCAGCCGTTCGGTAAACAGTAAACAGATGCTTCATTTAGCACAGCGAGACTATTTTATAAACGCTTATAAGGTTGTGATCTCATGATGAAATACACTTTAAAAACAGATAACAAGCAATGAAACCGCTCCGAAACTCTGAGCTAGTGGTAGCTTTTTTTTTTTTTTTTAATAAACGAGAGATTTGTTCATTGCAGAGACTCAATTATTAAAATGAATCAGGTGAATCGATTTTATAGATTCTCCGGTTTGATGTAAAACAGCTGGTTCTTGTTATTAGCAGCCGTTCGGTAAACAAACACTTCGTTTAGCACAGCGAGGGACTTGTGTCACGTCGACCACATTTCAAATATTTCAACACTGGACTTCTCCTTTGTTCTGTTATTTATTTATTATTAGAATAGATATGAATCGTTTTTTTCCAAAAATTACTCTTGACGTAAAAGAATCATGAGTAATTTGAGTTGCGAATCGAATGTGACCAGTTCGTTGGCTCGTAACTTTAATTAAATGATTAAATTAAATTTATCTGCATCACTGCTTCGTGAATTAATTTCATAAACAACAGATTTGTTTAGCACAGAGTGACTAAGTGTGAATGAACTCTTCTTTATGAACAAATCTTTTCAACTCTTGAAGGTTGTTTGTTAATTAATTTCTTGTATTCAATTCCACAATCGTGTTTCTGAGTGGAAAAAAATAAAATATATATATATACATAAAAGAACATAAACTAAGTGTCACATGATAAGAAATCTAACAGCTGCACAAGCAGACTGAGGAAAGGAAGGATATGTGATTTGGGACGGAATCCTTTCTCGATAAATCCTGAAGGAAGTAGACACTTTTTAGATTCTGGGGAATGACAAATTAGGATCATTTGTCTCTCTTACTCATATCTGAATGGCTGGAAATGAATAGGGCAGCCTGTTTATGATTTTTCATATTGCGCTGTGAGCGTGCGAGGGTGGACGGCTATTGTTCAAGAGCACTCGAAGCTCTCTGCTTTCGGCACTGTGTCTTGATGAAGTGCACGTCCTCGTTATCAGGTTGTGAAAACAAACTATAGGAAACACATTAGGAGAGAGAGGTGCGCAGTTCACATTGCACCCTCGGCCTTATCTTCTCTAATGAGCACTGATTTGCTCTTTGTCGTTTTTTGATCAAGCGTGTGGCAAAAAAAAATAGGGAGGTTTCTTTTTAAGTGCTCGGGGAGTTTTTTGTTTCAAGTGTGATTGAGTGTTTCTCGGATGAATGTTATCTTGAGTGTCTCGATCCGGCAACGGAGGCGCGACATGAAGTGCACTTGGCAAAGCGACACAACGTGAGTCACAGCTGCACACCCAAAAATCCTAATTACACACTGCGCAGAGTGTCGAGTGCGCACTAGCAGGAAGTCTAGGGTTTTACGAGTTGATTTGGGACGAGGCCTTGTTCCAAACCCCGACTCTCCCCGTGTCCCGGAGTGTGAGAGAAACGTAAACACACTCTCCTTCTCCCGGCCAAGTCAATCCGTCGCTCAAATTGTCCTCCGCACCGCAGGAATGCGAGTACTCTGGGTTTTTTTTCCCCCCTTTGGCCCCCTCTGTGGCAGGTGAACCACACACACATACACATACACACACACACACACACACTCCAGCTGGGTGGGAAACAGCGATGTCATTACTGAAACATTCCTGAGGAAAAGAAAGAGAGAGAGCGAAAGTACTAGAGACAAAATTTGCTATCGTTGGATCTATATCACTGTGGATGTTGGATAAACCTGGAATTTAAAGGCACCCAATTTCACACCTGGAAATGTGGGATGAAAAAAATAATGGTGCTCAAAAAATCCTCTTAATCATCTGCGTAACCCGACTCTGAATACCAGCAACTTTCCCCACGTAAATACTGACGTAACTTTTGGACTTAAGTCGTCAACTCTGAATACGACCCTTAACATACAACCTAACAGCTTTGCTTAATAAGTAGCTAGCTAGCTAAATCAGAAACTTGCATGGCGTTATTGAAATAAGTGTGTGTGTGTGTGTGTGTATTCACACCTCACCCACTTCCTCACACACTGACCTGTCCTGCTGTGTTTAGTTTTTATAGACTGACGCTCAGGTTCAGATTTCTGTCTTCCACTGGGGGGCGCAGCGAGCGTGAGCCGTCTCTCACTCAGCACCTCCCGCTCTGTAACCCAAGGACAGTGGGAACACCACACACACACACACACACACACACACACACACACACACACACACACAGGAAGACGAGACCAGTAACGCCTTGATTCCTTCTGAATTCCTTCTGAAATAACGAGTTGCGTTAGATAAAATAAAGTTTATGGCTGTGTAAGTGAGGTGATGGCGGAGGGGCAGCTGCCACCCCGAACAGCCTGTACATCATATACATAATTACTTCAGGAACATTTTCCAGTAGGGAACAGTGACAGGGTCCTACAATGAAGTTACAGTGTCATGACAGTCAGACAGCATGAGAAAAAGACAGAAAAACAGAGAGAGAGAGAGAGAGAGAGAGAGAGAGAGAGAGAACAGAGGCAAATACAGAGAGCAAGAGAGAGAAACGAAGAGAGACAGAAGAGACAGAGAGTTAATTAATGTTAATGTTAATATCTGTCATGACAATAAAGCAACCTTTGACTTTGACTTTGAGAGAGAGAGAGAGAGAGAGGGAGAGAGAGAGAGAGAGAGAGAGAGGGAGAGAGCATGGGAGAGATTGATGGGGAGAGACAGACAATGAGCAAGGGAAGAGAGACAGGGTAAAGAGATAGGAAGAAACAGAAAGCGAGGGAGAGAGAGATGAAGAGAGAGACAGAGAGAGAGAGAGACAGGGAGTCAGATAGTGAGAGAGACAGACAGAGAGAAAGAGAGACAGACGGATAGAGAGAGACAGTGAGTTAGATAGAGAGAAAGAGAGTCAGAGAGTCAGATAGAGAGAGACAAAGAGAGAGACAGCGAGAAAGAAGGACAGACAGAAAGAGAGACAGAGTGAGAGAGAGAGACAGAGTCAGATAGAGAGAAAGAGAGATAGTCAGACAGAGAGAGAGAGAGAGACAGAGACTCAGACAGAGAAAGACAGACAGAGAGAAAGAGAGACAGACGGAGAAAGAGACACAGCCAGAGAGAGAGACAGAGAGAGTCAGACATAGAGAAAGAGAGACAGATGGAGAAAGAGAGGCAGACGGAGAGAGAGAGAGAGAGAGAGAGAGAGAGAGTCAGACTGAGAGAAAGAGAGATGGAGAGTTAAACAGAGAGAAAGAGAGAGAGAACACGAGATGGTGAAAAGAGACAGAAATAAACAGAGAGAGACAGATGGAGAGTGAGGGAGACAGATGAAGAGAGAGAGAAAGAGAGAGAGAAAGAGAGACAGACTCAGATAGAGACAGACAGAGAGTAAGGAGAATATAAAATAATACTGAATAACAAACCCATCAAAAAAATTCTATTCGTGCAAACAGACGTTTTTTCGTGTTCGACTTTTCAGTGATAGTTTGAATTGTTTGTTGTTTGAAATATGTGTGTATGTGTGTGTGTGTGTGTGTGTGTGTGTATAGAGACTTGACTTAGTTGCACTCTATCTGTGCTCTGGATGATGTCATGAACACATATCAAAGGTCAAAGCAGAGGTCACTAATGAGTCACTTCCTGTTTCTGCCAGTGACCTTTTCTCTGCAAACTGTGGTGCAGTTCCTTGATACTTTGTTCCTTAGATGATCTCACACACACACACACACACACACACACACACACACACACAGAGAGAGAGAGATCTCACTCACACTGATCATACACACACGCTGTGATATACACACACATGTCTTTTACTTTTACTCAGTGCTTTGTCTCTGCCTATGGTGTCATTATAGATCAGTGACATCACTGTCCATGACATCACCGCCCATGACATCACTGCCCTGGCTACAGAGGGACGGAGAGCCGTGCAGTTTAGCGTTAGTTTACCGAACACTTGATAATTACATCATTAACACACACTTCATCCTTTTATTCTTCACCACACACTCACGAGCTAAAACTAACTAGGCAGACAGTCTAGTGTGAGACAGGGAGACAGACAGAAACGTGAGAGATAGACAGAGCGAAAGAGAGATGGAAAGCAAAGAGATAACAAAAAAGAGACACTGAGAGAGAGCGAGAAAGAACCAATGAGCGAGCGAGGGACAGTGACAGAAAGAGAGCAAAAGACAGTGAGAGAGAGACAGAGAGTCAGAGAGAGACAGCGTGAAAGAGAGAGCAACAGAAAATAGAGATAGAAACAGCATGAAGGATAGAGAGAGACAGAAAAGAGAGAGGGACAGCATGAAAGAGAGAGAAAGAGACAGAAAAGAGAGAGAGACAGCATGAAAAACAGAGAGACAGGAGAGAGAGAGAGAGAGAGAGACAGCATGAAAGACAGAGAGGGTGAGAGAAAAGAGAGTGTGAAAGACAGAGAGAGAGGGTGAGAGAAAAGAGAGAGAGAGCGTGAAAGACAGAGAGAGGGTGAGAGAAAAGAGTGTGAAAGACAGAGAGACAGGAGAGAGAGAGAGAGAGACAGAAGGGTAGAATGGCAGTAATGATGGAGAGATTGTGTGTGTGTGTGTGTGTGTGTGTATACTGACACTGAACAGACTTCTCCTTCCTTCACACACACACACACACACACACACACACACACACACACACACACACACACACACACAGTCTGGGAAGCGTCTCAGTAGGTTTGGAGAGCGACTGCAGACAAATGCGTATTTATACAGAAAGCAATTATCACATGCTAGCAGCTAATTAGCTAATTAGCAAGTGTTTGGAAACTATGGAAAGACACATGAAGAGTGAGAGGTCACACAACACTAACACACATCGATGGGTGGAGCTTAAGCAAAATTTGATCAGCCAATCACAGCCTTGATCATGTGACACCACCGCTAAGCTTTCATTGCACTTCTGCTGCTCGAATTACTGCTTAGCATAAAGCAGAACTAGCTAACACACTGTCCTAAAGATGACAAGGTGATCAGTCGGCTCAGGTAGCTTACAGTTAGCTCGTTGGCTAGTGAATGAAAGAAGGTTAGTGATGATGTCACATGATGTCACTAGAACAGTTAGCATTAGCAGAGAGGGTCACATGGCTCAGGAGTTTTTCAGGGAGGAATGTGAAGCCTGTCGTTCCTCTCACACTTTCCCCCCACATCTGCCTTTGTTTTGGGTTCGACTCAGACAGCTGTGTGTGTGTGTGTGTGTGTGTGTTTGGGGTCAGCGGCTGGAGAGAATGATTGGCATGTGTTTGGTATTAATTTAGCCCAGGTTAACCCTGCGAGGGGGTTGAGGACCGTTCAAAACACACTCCGCACCGAGCGAGCCATCAGCTTGCTAACCTACTAGCATGCTAATTCACTTGCAAGTAAACTTTATTCTGATGTTTCCTGAGCTCACGAGCTTCTCAGCTCATGAACAAACACAACCAGGCTTTTAAAGCAGAACTCTCTAATTAGCAAGCTAATGAGCTAGCTAATGGAATTTAGGGGTAACACTGATTATATAAAATGGATCATATGACATCACGCTGCTTATATTCACTTCTTCAGCCTGACTTACTGATTAGCATAAAATTCCTGATGCAATTACATAGTTTAGCTCAACTGAGCTAGCCATCTGCCAAAACGCAACAGTGTGCTAATAATCAGCTAATCATTTAGTTCACCATTAACCTTATGTCTCCAGCTAGATAAATAGCTAGCTAGTCACATTCAAGCTAGTTAGTCTAGTGTAGTAGATTACATTATTATTATCAGAGCGCATTAGTGTTTATTACAGTGTCTTAGTGTGTGTTAGAGTGCTGTGGTGTATGTTTATTAGATTGTGTTAACATTTAGTAGAGTATATTAGTGTAGTGATGTATATATGTGAAGAGTGTGTGTGTGTGATGANTGTGTGTATGTGATGAGCATGTGTTTGTGCGTGTGCTGAGCGTGTGTGAATGTGATGAGCATATGTAATGAGCGTGTGTGTGTGATGTGTGTGTTTGTGTGTGTATATGTGATGAGTGTGTGATGTGTGTGTGATGAGTGTGTGTGTATGTGCTGACCGTATGCGATGAGCGTGTGTGTGATGAACGTGTGTTTGTGTGTGTGATGAATGTGTGTGTGTATGTGATGAGCGTGTGTGTGATGAACGTGTGTTTGTGTGTGTGATGAATGTGTGTGTGTATGTGCTGACCGTATGCGATGAGCGTGTGTGTGATGAACGTGTGTTTGTGTGTGTGTATGTGATGAGCGTGTGTGTGATAAGTGTTTTTGTGTGTATGTGATGAGCGTATGTGATGAGAGTGTGTGTGTGTGAGATGAGTGTGTATGTGTGATGAGATGTGTGTGTGTGAGTGTGTGTGTGTGTCACTGAGGTGAAGCTCACTGTCACTCTCACTCTTGGCTGGCATATACTGCTGCCTGCTCTCCATCGGCATGTGTGTTTTCCAGACATCACTGGATCAGACTCTTAGGGATTAACTGTGGTTAATGCAGCTTTTCATATGGTGTGTGTGTGTGTGTGTGTGTGTGTGTCTTCATCTTCATGACCTCACTCCTCATTAGAGCTCCATAATGATTCTCACACACCAATTTAAAAGTCGTTAGCCCTAACGAGCACCACCAAAGCTGTACAAATAAACCACCAACAACCAGACGGAAACTGAAATTACTTAATTATCTCTTTAGCATCTTTTATTAATAATGTTGTTAGTGGTGTTGTGTTGGTATTAACACTAGAGTTAGAGTTAGTGTTGTTGTGTTAGTATTAACACTAGAGTTAGAGTTAGTGTTGTTGTGTTAGTATTAACACTGTAGTGTTAGAGTTAATGTTGTGTTAGTATTAACACTGTAGTGTTAGAGTTAGTGTTGTGTTAGTATTAACACTGTAGTGTTAGAGTTAGTGTTGCCAGTACTGTTCATTTTAGTATTGTTCAGAATCGTGCACACTGGAGTATACTTTATTTGACTTTATTAGTATTTATTAATCTATTAGTCTTGTTAGTGTTAATACTTTCATGTTAGTATTGTTTGTGTCAATACTGCTAGTGTTAGTATTGGTATTGTTAATGATTTTGTGTTAGTATTTCTAGTACTATTAGTAATGGTAGTGTTAGCACTTTAGTGTTAGTACTGGTAGTGTTGGTACTGGTAGTGTTAGTACTGGTAGTGTTAGCACTTTCGTGTTAGTATTGGTAGTATTGGTAGTGTTAGCACTTTCATGTTAGTATTGGTAGTACTGGTAGTGTTAGTATTGGTAGTGGTAGTACTGGTAGTTTTAGCACTTTTGTGTTAGTATTGTTAGTATTGGTAGTGTTAGTACTGGTAGTGTTAGTATTGTTAGTGTTAGTACTGGTAGTGTTAGCACTTTCATGTTAGTATTGGTAGTACTGGTAGTGTTAGTATTGGTAGTGGTAGTACTGGTAGTTTTAGCACTTTTGTGTTAGTATTGGTAGTGTTAGTACTGGCAGTTTTAGCACTTTCGTGTTAGTATTGGTAGTATTGGTAGTGTTAGTACTGGTAGTGTTAGTATTGTTAGTATTGGTATTGTTAGTACTTGTAGTGTTAGCACTTTCGTGTTAGTATTGGTAGTGTTAGTACTGTTAGTATCGGTAGTGTTAGTATTAGTATTATTAGTATCGGAAATGGTAGTACTTTATTTTAAGTATTGTTCGTTTTAGTATTGTCAGTGCTGGAATTTTAATGTTATTAAATTTTATTAATTTATTGTTTTGAACGCACCCTCGCGTCCACAGACTCTGTGTCAGTCTACATGCTGTAAATACACATCTCCATCCAGGTGTTATTAACACTGTTGGCGAAAAAGGGGCCAAGCTGATCAAACAGCCCTGATGAAGAAAGAGTAGAGATAAATAAAGATAACGTAAACCTTCGCTGTTTTATTTTCCTATCACGCTCAGCGTGTTGCTGTGGCAACGTCTAAAACATGAGCACAGGAGAAAAGGGACATGACTCAGAGTAATATCACTCCTATTCATTTCCATATTTATGGGGAGGCACAAATACATGTGCAAGGGATTGTGGGAAAGTGAGCAGCCTGGCGACATGGCCAGAAAAACTCCCCTTGTAGCCACATGTAGCACTGACCAATCAGGACTTGGGCAAGTGTGTGTGTGTGTGTGTGTGTGTGTGTGTGTGTGTGTGTGTTCATACAGTGATCTGTGTGTAATGACATCAGGATGAGATTTTCAGGGCTCAGTCAGAGCTCTATACTTAAATCCGTGGTGACAGGAGGGCCTGAACGCAGTGTACGTGTGTGTTGTGGAGGAGATTTGGCGTACGAACATCATTCGTGACAGTGTTGACGTGTTCAGTTATTCATCATCAACTCAGCGTGATATTTTCCACACGACCTGTTTGAGAGAAGCTCATTTTTAGAACACGTCCGTGACAGTTAGCTAGTCTGCGCTTCGGTAGTGATTTTAACACTTTCCTTTGGTTGAATCACCTTCACCATCTTAGTAGCGGTTCCAGTACACCATGGGTCATCACCTGGTGGACTGCAGTCTGGATGCAACCCAGCAAAGTATTTCAACTGTATAGCTGTAGACTAACTATAGAGAGATCTGGAGAGGTTAGAAAGGGAAGGCTTTTTTGAATAAATAAATAATAAATAGAAACAGAAAGATGAATAAAGAAACATTTAAAGATGAATGGACAGAGATGTGTGCACTTATTCCCTGCTTCAACTAAAAGTCTTATCTGTTCAGAGTAGAGGTGTGAATCTGGATAAAATGTATTTACTGAAGTCATTCATCCATCCATCTGCAGTAACTTCTTTATCCTGATCAGACTTATAGCGATTTAAATCACTAATTTGTTTATATTTTCAAAAATAGAGCCAATTGTGTTTGTTAGAAATCATTGATACAGGTACAAATTTATAATAAATAATAACTGGGAGCGGAGGGATTGCTCAAACTCACCTCTATTTCAGAGTCTGTGGTGCAAAAGTGGTTCAAACAACAAAACATACCTGCTTAATCTCTTACCTGAACCTTTATACGTAGCTACGTATAAATACACAATACGCATTATTAAAGATTAATTTGACAAGCTGCTGTAGTGCCTATAACTTGATATCCACTGCAAGCGCGTGAAATCGTAAACTCTGCTGGAATACCAACACGTAAATGTTGTGAATTTTTTCAGGGTGTTTATAAAGGTATAAAAGTTCTGCAGGTTTTAGTGGAACTGTGTTGCATTGTCCTTCTTCGCTCTTATATATATGATATTTTGTGATGACTAAAGAGTAAACTGAACTCAACAAACAAACAAACACACTTTCTCTCATCACTGCGAATGCTCTCTAGTTCTCACCTGTACATTCCCGCCCGTGTGGCATTGTGGGTAAAGAGGTAAAACTGCAGAAGTGGGAGGGAGTGTTTAGCCGGAGGGTGTAGGGATTAGCGGATCTCTGCATTTGAAATGGCTCTAGTTCTATAGCTGCTTTTGTGCAGCAGATATATGATGGACGTCACGTAGAAAGAACGAGCAGAAGAAAGACGCGTCGATCCTCTTTTTGTTCTCGAGTTCTAGCTTCGGGGTGTGAGCACATCGCAGCACGAACAAGATACACATTACTCGTACTCGAGGATTAAACACACAGCTGCTTGCGACATGCAGTAAAAAGAAAAAAAAGTATAAATCTTTACTGGAGATACTTGATGAAAACAGATGCTTGACTCGTACACGTTGATGGAGAAATGGATTTTGTTTCGTCATCGTTCTGAAATTTCTATTTAGTCTCTGCTGCTGTGTCAGCACAGGCATGGACTGACCCCTACTGGTTCAGGACTTTTTGGAATAACATGAATAACACTATGAACTTTAACGCATTCATCATATTTGTCATCCCATTATAGAGCGTGTCTCGTGTACCTTCCCTTTTAAAAATAAATGCCTGTAAACTCGCATCCCCCAAACCCCCAAGTTGTGACTTGCCTGGTTTCCACTTCGAAATTCGTCCCCGTTGTCAAAGTGCAGGAGAAAAGCAAACACCTTTTTTTCTGGAAAGAATGTACAATCCTCAAGCTTAGACACGTGCACAAAGTCCTGTGGGCCTCATTTACACTGTGGACCGTGACGGGCGCTCGGAGGAGTGTGGGCCACTGAAGGTCAGGAAGGACACATCGACTACGTCCTCTAAATGTTGTGACGCACCGTCATGAAACGTTCCTTAAGAATGAAAAATTGCCACCAGAAACCCGCCTTTCGCTCTACATCAGCATGTCGCCATATGGAAAATCATTACAAAATTTCAATCATCAGACCCTGTTGGTATTAAGCAGTGGACAGTTCCGTGGCCTGAAGCAGAGTTCATGTCGGGCTGTTAGTTTTTATTCATAGTTGCCTGCAGCACTACACATCCTCCGAGTTATGTACAATCTAGTTATTGGTACAGCAATTTTTACTAGGTGGGTTAATTAGCGGCAATCTTTTCAGCATCAGGAACACTGAACACTGAAACACTGAAACCAAGCAGCACAGAGCAGTCATATAACTCTCCTGCTTACTACGCACAAGTCACCTCGTGGTTTACACAATAAAGACGCTAGCCAAAATGGGTTTAATAATGTTATTTACGTACGAAGTGAAGGGAGAACACCACAGCTCATAGCTGAAATTTTTGTCAACAACTTGCTGACTTTTTGTCGAGGTCACAAACACGATGTGCTGCATCAGAAACTTTATCAGGGAGGAAAAGGAGTACGGCTACACGATAAGTCTCTCCTCTGCAATTCATCTTCTCTTTAATCTGCATTAATGCACTTATCTGGCTAACTAGCTCATCATATATTATTAAATTACATTAGCTACCACATTTTAACAAAATCAGTTTGATTTCTGGGACAAGACACCTGGCTGAGAAGCACAATGAAGCTTCTTATTAGCGACAGGGTCTCTAATAAATTTATAATTTGTCCAGTCCTGATATTATAAATGAGGTTCAATGTCAGACCAGAAACACCACAAACCTAGGGAAAAAAGAAAATCTGGAACACTCTAACCTGGACCGGAAGGAAACTAGGGACCTATAAACTAGGAACACCAGAGACTAAGAGGAAGGAGGAAAGTAGGGACACTACAAACTGGCAAGAAGGAAACTACGGACACTAGAAAGAAGGAAGTATGAAATTAGGGAAAAAGAAAACTAGTGAAGAAGGAAACTTCAGACCTGTACACTTGGAAGTCAACAAACAAAAAATAATAATAAAGGAAACTAGGAACCTGTAAACTAGGGACACTCCAAACTGGACAAGAAAAAAACCTAGAGATTAGAGACTCTCTGAACTGGGAAATAAAGAATGTGGGGACCTGGAAACTAGGGAAGAAGGAAACTAAAGAAAACCCTGAGGCTAAAATTACTAAAAGAAGGGAACAAAGAAACTGAAGACCTGTAACTTAGGGACCCTGGAATTTAGGGAACACAATGAAAGTAAAATGACTTAAAAAAAAAAAAGAAAAAAAGAAAAGAAACTAAGGACCTGTAAAAAGGCGCAATGGAAAATAGGAGACGCCTCAAACTAAGAAACTGAAATAGAAAAAACAGAAAACAGGAAACTGAGAACTAGTTCACTTACAGACTGATGCTGACTGTTTTATGCTCACTATAGCTATAGAACACATTGACCTGCTCTCAGCCAATCAGAACACATTGACCTGGACTGATATTAGTGAAAAATTATGGAAAATTCACTTTTTATAACTGATAAAAAAAGCACTTCTAGTGTTGCTTCTATACTCGCAGACCAGAGTGTCAGATTTAAGAGGATACACTAGACCGTGTAAAACCCTGTGGGTGTGTGTGTGTGTGTGTGTGTGTGTGTGAGAGAGAGAGAGAGAGAGAGAGAGAGAGAGAGAGATTCCCATAAACTGGTTTATCCACACAGCTGTGTGTTGGACGTGTAAAATTGACCCAGAATTACACATAATGAGCGAGAGGAGTGTTGTTGAAGTCAGGCTGGTCTGGAAAACCTCAGAATGCCGGTCAGGGTTTTATTGACGCTCGCTCTAAAATAAACTGACACCGAGAGGTGTTAGGGCATCGCCCGCTCTGTGTGTGTGTGTGTGTGTGTGTGTGTGTGTGTCATCGTGCCTGAATTGTCCTTCCCTAAGGGGAAAACCAGAAGGGACTGCATTTGTCTGAGGACTGGTTTCTGTACACAGGACGTCCACAGTGTCCCCTTTACCCCAATACACGTTCTGTGTGTGAAGACGTGAAGATATGTTCTTCTTTAGTTTTGCATATCAGCTACAAGGCTAATTTAGTGAATAATAGAAGCATACAGCCTCCAGTTTAGCTTTGTGCAAGCCACATGTTTAAACTGTTTGATATGAGTTAGTAAGTAGTACAGTTTAGAGACATTACAAACAAAAAATAAAGTTTGGAAGGAAGTAGCAGAGATCGTTGGTTCTTCTAGTGAGTGTACATAGCTAGTACAGTGAGCTTGCTTGTCCACGAGATACAAACTACATGTGGTATTTGTGACTTGTCACTTGCCAGTGTGAATAAAGTTATACTTTGAGATAACTGAAATGTTTTATCCTATTAAACTCCATTATAACTATGCTAATGATAACAACGCCCCCCCACCGACAACAGAGCTTCATACAACCGTTAACTTCTCACAGGAATAATTTTAATTATTCCTATGTGTTAGCATGTCTCTCACTTGTTCTTGAGTGTGTATGTGTGTGTGTAAATTGTACAGACTACATTCCTTCAGGTGAATAAGTGTAAAGAGGTGTATTAATGCTTGGTGTTTTCTCACACACATGGATTCCTACAACATGTTCGAACAGGGCGCGCTCACGGCTATTCAGCTCAACACACCAACTCACTGTGTGTGTTAATCTAACAATTACACTTCTCACACTCTATTGCAGTGATCTGATTGGCTGAGAGCAGGACAGACGATAATTACACAGGGTAAATACACGCAATAAAAAGTGTACAAGTGTTCCTGTCTGGATGAGACAGCTTATTGTCTAAACAGTGTCACAATTACAGATTACCCATAATGCACTGGAACACAGTGAATGTCCTATGTAGTGGTTTTGGGACACATCCACAGGACACCTCATGGATGATTTGAACACTTTACAGTAATAGAATAACTTTTATTTCTTTTGGTTTTCAGGCTGACGGGGAATGAGCCCCTGTCCATCCTACCTCTGAGCTTCCAGCCCGAGGACGGACCAGCGAGGGCACACTACAAACTCTGCGACCGGCTCAAACTGGAGAAGAAGCAGCGCAGGATGTGCAGACGAGACCCGGGCGTGGCCGAGACACTCATGGAGGCCATCAGCCTCAGCGCACTCGAGTGTCAGTATCAGTTCCGCTTCGAGAGGTGGAACTGCACCTTAGAGGGGCGCTACAGAGCAAACATCTTAAAAAGAGGTGAGTGTCCAGTCCTTTGCTGGTTTCTGATTGGCTGAAAGCTATAAGGCAGATAATTTCCAATGTCCTTAGTTTTCCTGTTTCTTGTTTTTAAGATCCACTGTTTCTTGTGTTTCTATTTTCCTCACTAGATTTGCCTATTTTCCATTTTATCTAGTTTGCACGTCCCAGTTTTCTTTGTCCCTGTTTCTAGTTTCCAGAAATATTGGCTCCACCCACCAGGCAAATGGCTGCTTAAAAGTCTGTAAATAAGCATTTGAAACACATTAGATGTGATTATACTGAAATGTTTGTGACCTATTTAGTGATTCTGGTTCTAATTTGCTGGTTGGTGCTGTATCTTTGTTATTCTTGTGAGAAGTTAGTGATTGTGTGTCGCATGGTGTCACAGGGGGTCATTGTTATTGCTTTAGCAGTTACAATGGAGTTTAATAGGAGATTTTACCATTAGCTCCCAAAAATAAAAGTTCTTTTCTCTCTCACCATTATCCATCAATGTTCAGCGTTATATATTAAAAAAAGTAAAATCAGAATTCCATTTTAAAATAAATCTTGATCATGTTAATTAAAATTATATTTAAAAAATTCTAGTCCATTTTCTGATTTTAGTGCTGATCATATAAACAATCCCAACAGAACCTGACAGCAGGTGTGTGTGTGTGTGTGTGTGTGTGTGTGTGTGCAGGTTTTAAAGAGACAGCGTTCCTCTACGCAATCTCCTCAGCTGGGTTGACCCATGCCATGGCTAAAGCGTGCAGCGCGGGACGGATGGAACGCTGCACCTGTGACGAGGCTCCTGACCTGGAGAACCGAAAGGCCTGGCAGTGGGGGGGCTGCGGAGACAACCTCAAATACAGCAACAAGTTTGTCAAGGACTTCCTGGGCAAGAGGTCCAACAAGGACCTGCGCGCTCGCGTCGACATGCACAACAGCCATGTTGGCATGAAGGTGGGTGTGGATCCTCGCTAGGCACGTTTCCAGCAAATTCACTAGGCGTCACATTTAACAGTCAATACATCACGTCTGTGTTGAAAGCATGAGCGCTCAGATGATGTCTGACGCACTTAGCAAGAATGTTGCTATACCAAAGCTGAAAATGAGGCTTGTAATGTTGACTTTGTAGATTTTGGGCTGTAAAAAGAGCAGCTGTGAAAAATGTTCTGTTTAGGCGGCTTAATGACATGAAGTAACGCACAGTGATCTGTCACCTTGCACTTATACATAACAGGTAGACTTAAAAGAAAGTTAAGACAAAAACAAGCAGGAAGCTGAAATGTTACCTGAAGACTTGCTGCTGTTCAGTTCTGTCAAGGACATGAATACAATAAACTTTAAAAGAAAACTCCCTTTTTTCACTCTCCATACTACTAATGTCTAGGCACTAGATAGTTATGTAGACAGGACTGTACTCAGAGTTAGCATCAGTGCATTTATGTGGGGAAAGTTCCTGGTATTCAGAGTCGGGTTAAGCGGCTGCTGAAGTGGATCACCTGCGTGTAGTTCACACCTACGAGGCTTCTTCTAGAAGTGCCCAAGATGGGATTTTTCAGTAGCATCTACACCGCTGCCTTTAAACACAAACACCTTTAAACCTGGAGAAAAAAAAAAAAAAAATCAGGGACGGAAAATGCAGACTGGAGAAGGAAATTGTGTTTTTTTTCCACTCATTGTTGTCAAATGTAATACAATATAACATAAAAAATAAGAGACTATTTAAAATTGAACAATAAAAACACTAACATGATATATGAATGAGAAAATTAATTTGGTCAAGTTTAACATTTGTGGTTACATAATACTGTCAGACAGTGGCACTGGGGTTAGTGTCACTCCTCGCGTGAGCCGATATCACACGAGAAAAAAGGTTCAAGCTCAGATTTGCTTGTAATTGAGATAAGCCTCTGTTTTCGACAAAGTATTCAGTATTAAATCATGCACAAGGTCAACAATCAGCATGTTAAATTCCTGCATTGGCTTGAACACTGGCAAGCTTAAAATTAATGTAATCGAGTGTTTAATTCAGCAATTTATTAAAGTGTGTAATGGACCACCGGTGTGTAACAAGGAGCGTGTGTGTGATGCGTAGCCAAAATAAACTGCAGGCCTGGCACCGTGCGTGTGTTTAGACTTGCTCATATTGTTGCCATTTTTGTTTAAGTACGAGCATAAATTACCACAGTCTGGCTGAGGGAGCTCACCCCACACTCGTTTCTCTACCATTCCTCCACCATCCATCCATCCAGCTCTGAGATAAAAGATTTACAGTGCCATTCTGTTTTTCTTTTTTCTTTTTCCCCGCCATGTTTGGGGTCAGATCCCATATGGAGCGAGAAGCGTGGAATGTGCTGGCCTCGCTTTCCCCTCGAGTCTTCACGCTGACGGTTCACATTTCGCTTTCCATTGTGCTGCATGTGCAGCTTTTCCAAATCCACCTCACACACACACACACACATACAGAAGAAGCACCTTCTCCCCAGTGTTTGTCTTAAAAGTTCATGTTCTCACGAAAATGTTGAAACACACCTTGTGGTTTCCGTCGTCCCGTTTCCCCCAGACCCGAGCATACATTCTTGCTGTGGGAAACCAGAACACACACTGCACTCCGGCTCACTAGCTAACACGCATGGACCAATGTGACGTTTCATCGCTACAACAACTTTAATAATTTATTGCACTTCACTGTTTATTGTCACTACACTGTACTGTATCGCAGGTTTTGACCAGGATTTTAGAAAGCATTCACACTGTGACACTTCAAATCGTTGAAAACAGCTAAAACATATAGCCAATGCACTGAAATGTTGTCATGACCTACTGGTCTGGCAGCCTTAAAATACTGAGGATGGAAATTTTCAATGAAGTGGATGGAGAAAATGTGATTTTTAAAAAAAAAAGGAAATGTAAAGATAGGTGTGGACAAAGCTTAAGACATGTAATTATTTTCACTCTGGTGCATCAAACCACAGACAATTAGATGCCATGCTGGAAAAATACCTCAATGACAATTATCCAGTAAAAAAAAAAAAAAGTTTAAAACTCACCTTATTATTCAAGTTTTCTACGAAGGAAGAAACGGATTTTGTCTTAGAACTTACACTCGTATTATGCATTAATAATTTAAACTAATATGAAAATGGAGATGGATTCACCAGGAGCTCAGGTTGGAATGGGTGGAGAAAGGTGTCGGGAGTTCTGTGTGATGGAAAAATATCAGCGAGA
>CM074948.1:524514-535258 GCA_037577455.1 Pangasius macronema | reverse complement strand
AAGAAGAAGAAGAAGAAGAAGATATACACAGGTGGGCTGGCCAAGATAAAATTGCCCCTAGGTGTGAATTAGTGTTTGATCCCCAGGGTGTATTCCCACCTTACACCCCTTGTTCCTGAGAGAGGCTTCAGACCCAACACCACCCTGGTCTGAATTAATATAAGCAGGTAACACACAAGTTAACCTGCAGGCATTATGGGACGATATTTCACAGCAGCATCACAAGGGTTTGTCATTTCCTGCATTTTCATGTTTAAATGAGTAAAATACAGTCCAAAATGGAGGTAAAGAGAAAAAGGAAGTGTTCGTTTTCCTTTTTTGCACCACAGGCTGGTTAAAAGTAGGAAACAGCTGTGTTAGATCAGAGATGTGTTACATCCGAGGAGACATTCTAAATATAACAGAAAGGCGTAAATTTTACTCCAGAATAAACGCTGAAGATCCTCGGATCAGTGTTTAGGCTACATCCCAAATCCCAAAACTGATGTGGATCACGGTGGCGTATAAAGACACACAAAGCACTATAACTTGTGTTATTGTAGATTATAGAGTAGCTAGCTAACGGGCTGCTTAATCAGGATACTGACATAGGACACAGTGGCACTAAACACATCTGACCTGTAGCTCTATGTTCTAGATAACATAGCTTTAACTTTACACTTTATTTCTTTAATAAAAGATGCACTCATCTGAATGGTATTTTAATAAACCTACTCACTTCTCCCAGTGCCTTATGGGTAATGCACGATGTAAAGAGGCGGTTACATTCGGGGACTGTTAGACAGCACAGTGCTGAGGAGTGAACAGAGCTCATGGTTCACAGGGTTGAACTGGAGGAAAAACTGGCTTTAAAATATAATAACCTTCCTGTTATTGGACATTATTATTATTATTTTCATTATTAGGCTGATGCAGTAGTCCAAGAATGTGTGTCTGTGTATGTGTGTGTACGTCAGTGTGTGTGTGTGTGTGTGTTGACTCAGAGGTCGTGTGGTTTTGCCAAAACATGACGCCAAATCCCTGTACACACTCAGAGATGGAGGTTCAGGCCCTCTGACAGATGTGTGTGGAACAGACTGGTCACGTTTCACAATTATTTCACTCGAATATGAAATATAAAATATAAAGATCCACCTAACATGGCTAACCATTAGAAAAAGCAAATAATAATAATAATAATAATAATAATAATGTGACCAAATGAACATGAGGAGGCTGGAAGAGCTTGAAATGGAAACTGGAAGGAGCTTGAAACCTTGCTTGGTCCAGTTTTTATTTATTTTTATTATTTACTGTTGAAACTTTACCTTCATGGCCAGAGTCTTCCCAGCATGCTTTGTTCCACCTTTTTTCCCTTGTGGCTTAATGATGAATTCATGTCAAATGAGAATAACCATAACTTCATCTACTGACTGGGAAATGTCCAAATTTTGAGATTGGCTCCTCTGAAGGTTTCTCCTCATGTCGTCTCCTTGGCTCCTTCACGAGTAAGTATGCTGTTAAACATCAGGTATGTAGATACTAACGTTAACAGTGAACACAGCTACATTAATGCCAGCTAATGTTAGTCAAAGACTATAATCATCATTTTTACCTTGGCATGATATCCTTCACGCTGGAATATTGGAGGTTTCCTGGGTTCTTCAGTTCTCCCACGTGAAGTGACTGGCGTACAGCTAGAAGGACGGTGTACAGGGTGGACAAACCGGTAGTCCATGCGCTCAGAACTATCAGTTTATAATCCTGGACAACTAGACTATATCTTCCTAAATCATGGTGGACTCCATCCATAAAGTTTCTAAATCGCGTTCTCGATTTTAACTGGCTAAACTTAAGCAAGATTCACGGTTGCCACATCAACAACAAATCTATAAAACACTCTGGAGAAATAGTGCTAGGATTAGCTTCAAAAGACTGTAGCATACTGAATGAAATTGATATTTTAGCAAGTTAACTATTCCGCTTAGCCTTTTCTTACTCAGACTTACCTGATGATGACATTTTTAGGTAGCTTGTTAAACAGCGGGCTTTGGAGTTTGTTCAAGGAGTCGGCAACACTTTCACTAATTTATTCAAATAATGCAAGAATGAAACTCCATTAAGAAAGAAAAAGCTTGAGTACAGTTTAGTTGTAGAATTGTGCGATCATTACTTTTAGAAAAATCAGTGTAAAATAAAGTTGTAAAGTTTTAAATGCACTGGAAGAACATGCTCAGTTGGATATTTCACAGACTAGTGACTACATGGTGGTGCAATGATGATGAGGGAACAGCACCACAGCCATGTAGTATGAACAAACAGCACAACAAAAAGCAGCCCTTTCTTCAGGCACAACCAATTTTAGGATGGAAATAATTAGAAAACACAATGAGAGCAGACTACATAAAGAATGTGAAGCACCTGAAAACACTATAATGATGAAAGAAACACCGTTTGGCAGAGGCATCAATGCCATGTTGAAAAAGATACTTTAGCTCTGTTTGTTTTTCCCCCAGATACAAAGATGGCCTACCAGACAGTGTACGTGGACTACCTGATTTTGAAAGCTGGAGTGCTGTAGATTACGATATTCATCTGTAACTGGTCCATTCCTGAGTGGTGAATAAACTCAAGGAAAAATCGATTCGGGGAAAAAAAAATACATAAAGCAGGCTAACAACACAGAACAAACGCTGGCACGCTCACAGTGATTGAGCTAACCGGTTTCCAGCAACTTTATTGTTCACGATTTGTGACGCCCACGCTGCTCGGAAGAGAAGAGAAAGAAAAAAATAGAGAAAGAGAAAGAAAAAACACACAGTGACACTAATCACTTCTAGTTACACTTTTAAACACTCTGTTTAACGTCTTTCTGTCTGTGCTGCGTGTAAGCGCGTAACATTTTAACAACGGGGTTCACCGTTTCGCCGTGACCCTGTCTCGAGTGAGGCCAGAGTGGTGTAATGTGTAACGCAGCAACGTTTTCACAGCTGCTAGCGAACAGGAAGCGGCCACATAAAGATTAAAAAAAAGAAACAGTATTAATAAAATAAAAGTGTGCTTCCTGTGGAGGTGAGATAATCTGTCTCAGAGTTAAACCCAAACCACCACACGCTGAACACAGCACTAATACACAACTAATATAACATTCACACAAACACACACACACACAAGTGTTAGCATTTAAGGTTTAAATGTCCCACTTTAAACAGCTTAAACGTAAAGTGTTTAATGTGAGATGTTAGTTCAGATGTGGTCATGCTGTCCTGACAATGTGAATACGGTCCTCTGTACCCCTGAACTCTGAGACGTCTCCTTTTCATTCTGGCACACGCTGAGCCACTACCGTCGTCAAATGATCCTCCAGAGGCCCCCTGTTCCCAGACCTCACCACTGCCTCCATCGCCTACACAGTGTGTCCTCATCTGTCCCGTCTTCTCAGATTCTTAGCACACACACGCATTCATGTCCTGAATCAGTGCCCCGAAATCAAAATTGGGGTTTCAGAGCGTTTTGCACGTCACTTTGAGGCCTCGTACAGTGTGAAAAGTAATAATAATCCGAACTATTTGACGATACCATGGTTCCATCCTCTTCTTAATTGACTCTTGCGTCAAAGGGCTACAAATTTGCAAGCTGGACAAGCTTGTAGCAAAACTACCAGAAGTGAGTTATTTACATGTTCCTGCATTCCTTTATGTTGAAATAAACTGGCAAATTTTCTTTGCGCTCGTGAGCGATCCTCCTTCATAAGGCAATATTCTGCATAGATCAATAGATCGATAGGTGGATGGACTGAAACCTGTGTTACTGGGTTGGATGATTATCCTACTGCAAATTTATCACATCGTTACACTGCGACTCCCAGCTCTCTTTCGGGTGGTTTGGAAAGAGTGATGAGACCGAGCGGAGAGCTGTTCCTCTACAGCTGGTTGTAATTGCTGTTAAGTACCTGTGTTCGCTCCCACTCGTCCCTCACAACCTGGAAAAACAAGTGAGCTCAGGAGGGATCAAAAAACAGGGAATAAAATAAGCAAGGCAGGTGGAGGGAAGTGCAGCGTAAACTGTGGCAAAATCAACACCAACACAAATACGCCACAGAGAACGAGGGTAAAGGGGGAATGAGTCATTTTAGATGGACTGATCTGAAATCCATTTTATCGTGTTTGATTTGAGTCAAATGTTGGTTAAAAAACTTATTTGGGACCAGGCTCATCCAGTCCCAAATTCATTTACAAACACATAAAAAAGACTTCTGGATAGGTGACTTACACTATGCCTAAACTACACGTCTGTCTGTTCTGTATTTTTATTTATCCATCAATATCTCAGTCACTCTATAAAGCATATATAAAAAATTATTTATAGGTCATATATAGCAACCCAGGTCAAATTTTTCCTTTAGGAAGAACGTAATAATAATAAATAAACACATTACTCTATAAATAACAAACACAGCATGTGGTTTCTTCATTACTGCTGAATATCGGTGGTCCCACAGAGGCAACAGCCACATCAGAGGCCCCTGGTTTTTGGCACAGTGTGTGTGTTTTGCATTTAAGAGATGCAGGCTTAGCAACATTTTATTTCATAAATAATTTTTCCCCATTGCAAAACTGCCTCAGAGGGGAAGCTGTAAATACTTAAACACACACATATGGTATGAACACAGTGTCCATCTGCTAGAGATGGACAGAATTAAAAAAGGAGGAGATTCTCCTGGTATTTTGGTTCAAGAATAACATAAAAACCTTCCTGTGTGACTTCCTGATTGCCTCAACAGTTGCTCCAATCCTCAACACACATTTCCACCCACTTCACTCCCTCAACCTGTGGTCCTGGCCACTGCAGTAACTCAGCGCACATTTGCAGTCTCCCAACCCATTATTCTGGTCACTGCAGTACCTCAGCTCATATTCCTAGCCACTCCTCTCTCTAACCAGGGTTGCTACCCACTCCAGTTCCTCAATCTTCATTCCTAGATACTTCAGTCCATCAAACAGCACCCTAGTTACTCCAATCCCTGAACCTGGGTTCCTGACCACTCCAGTCCCTCAACAAACAATACCAATGATCTCACTTACTCCAGTCCCTCAGACAATCATCCTGGCCAGATCAAACCCTTATGTCACTGCCCTGGCTGCTCCCAGGCCACGGTCCCAGCAGCTGAAGTCCTGCTACCAAGCTCTGAGGACTTTGTTTTCTGCTGTGCCCTGTCTCCACATTCCATATTATAGTAAATAAAGTATGTATTATTTAGCCTACAGACATGCCAGAGAAAGTGGTTGGCACAGCACAGCTTCCAAGAGATGACAGAATCTATAAAGGAGAGAATATGGACATCTTTGGATAAAGAGTCCAGCCTGGAGCCAGCTACTATAACAGCTGCAGCTACTGATGCCATCTCGATCTCAGCTGCTCTGGCCACAAAGGCATCTGAATCATTTACCCCTATGATCCCAATGGATCCTCAAGTTTGGTGACTACTTGTCTTGCTTCAGTAGCCTCCATTGCTGATAGCGGTACCTCTGGTTCCTGCTCCTGCTCCTGCCCATACCTGATTTTGTTCACACGTAGGTACTAGCCTATGCTACAATGCACATCTACTGCCTAGTTTTAACAACTGAAGGCTTGATATGGATGATGAGGATCTATTTTTCCTCAGCCAACAGGAAATAACATTATTGTTATGTCATAAACACTACTGGAGAGTGTTATAAGGTTTATTTAGATTTTGTTTTCAAACTGCTTTAAAGCAGCTTCAAAAAAAGGGATTGGCATTTAGGCATAGTCTGAAAATTTTCTGTGCATCCCTAATACATATACACTATATGGCCAAAAGTTTGTGATCATCACCCCCTTATGTGGGCCTTCTTTAAACTGTTCCCACAAAAGTAGAAGCACACAATGTTGCCTGACATCAGCGCCTGACCTCATTAATGCTCTTGTAGCTGAACGAACACAAATCCTCACAGCCACGCTCTAAAAATCTAGTGGGAATCCTTCCCAGAAGAGTGGAGCTCATTATAACAGCAAACACAGGGGAATACATCTGGAATGGGATGTTCTGCAAGCACATATGAGTGTGATGGTCAGGGGTGCACATACTTTTGGACATATACTGTATTGAATTGATGTTAGCTAAGTGGAACACACACAGATAGAGTTTATGTCACATTAATGAAGTCAAACCCCTGAGAGAAAGCGAGGAGCTGCATCAGAGGATCTTTCAAACAGGAAAATCGAGAGCGTCGGATGAAACAGTATTAATGTAAGATGGAGGAGAAGAAAGCAGGGCTTCCAGGGGGTCAGGTAATACTGAAGAGTTAAATCGCCAACACAACTGTCACTCATTCCTGATTCATATGTAGACTGGATCCTTGGGGAAGGGAGTAAAAAAAGAAGGAAACTCTGTTGGCATATTTTTGAGTCATCACTTGCAGCAGTGTGTGCTTCTGCTAAAATGCAGAGCTCCTACGCGAAATGTATGAAGGTTCGCAGGTCTGTAAATTTCTGCCGTGCAAAATTTTTGTGTGTCTTTTACATAAATAATGGGACTGCTAAGTAAAATACAGTGCACCTAATCTCAAGCCTCATCCATAAATCTCTAATCCTTCACTCACAGGGGAACAGGGGAGGATAAGATACTCCAGAGCTCAGGATGGATCTGAAAGGTGTTTGTGCCTGCACAGACGAAGAACAAGATGAAGGTAGACCACCCAGGACTGACTCACTCACTCACACACTCACTCACACACTCGACCAAACAAACAGATTTAGATGCTTTAGATGCCACATCGCTTGGTAGTGACACTCACAGTAACAATCAGTGTGAAAGTCAGAAGGTGGTGTACAATAGTATTATGAGAACTATTCGCTTCAGTCCACTGTGGACGTGGACGCACACGTCCGTGCTGCCACATGTTATCGGCCAAAAGCGTTCGTAGTTCAGGCTGAACTATTTTTATTAGGGTTTTTTTTCTTTCTGGATGTGTGGGTGATGAGAGTGGCGTATGTCTGTCTGGATCAGGACGTTACACATGCTGCAGCTGTTTCTTGGATTAGAGAGTGTGATTAAAAGCTCAGGATTCACGGCACCGCCGCTCATACCACACCATGCTGGAGCCAAACACACACACACACAAACACACACACACACACACACTCAGATAAACACAGATACACATGACACTATCGCACAGGCTGCAAAACTGATTTATTAGGGCATCACTGGATGTGACAAAGGTGCTGAGAAATAAGTGTTATCATCATTCTGATTATATTCTACAACACTCAGATCCTGACATATAACTCGATTGGTTGAAAAGTTTTATTTCAGAACAGTGGCAATTGTTCCCTAATTTTTCTTTCCTGTCACGTGACAGCTACCGATCTAGAAGAACAAAGGCTAATGTGTGCTTCTGCATCTTTTCAAACTGCTGCTCTTGTTAACAACCAACAGACAGCTATGATTGGCTAACACTGGCGTGAATTAAAGAAGGAAAGCTGTACTTCCCTCACTGACAAACAAATTATTTAAATATTTACAACATCAACAAAAAGAAGCAGTGGTCATGAGGCGTCAGGAAACAGACACAAAGGAAACAGTTACAGACAGAAAAACTTACTTTAATTACTGTAAATATCACCAAGAAGAGAGTTTAAAATGAACAACGAAAAAACAAGTGCGAGATGGACAAACAATGCTGATCAGTGATTGGTCTTTGGGAACACCGCTGATCAGTGATTGGTCTTTGGGAACACCAATGATCAGTGATTGGTCTTTGGGAACAATGGTGATCAGTGATTGGTCTTTGGGAACAATGGTGATCAGTGATTGGTCTTTGGGAACAACGGTGATCAGTGATTGGTCTTTGGGAGCAATGGTGGTCAGTGATTGGTCTTTGGGAACAACGGTGATCAGTGATTGGTCTTTGGGAGCAATGGTGGTCAGTGATTCAGTGATCCGTATCGAGTGCAATACAGTCGCTAACATCTGCTCAAAAAGTCACTAGATCTGTCGCTAGGCTACAAAATAAAGACACCAATGGGAACAGATCTAACGTCACCAGGCTGGCAACACTGAGCACAATTACAAAATCTTGGGTCGTGGATAGCCGTACATGAATTACAACAGTGTCACAGGAAGACCAGTTCCACTTTGAGTCACACAGTCCTTGCATATTTCACACCTTGTCACTGTTTGCTCGTGGTCTGAACAGATGCTGAGCTCAGAACGAAGCCTCGGTTTCACACTGCACTGAGCTGAGATCAGGTGGGAGTGGAATTTATAACAGACTTATAGAAAAAGAGAGACTCAAAGAAGATGGAAAATAGAGAAAGTAAGAGAAGGAATAAATTAAAAGAGAAAGTAAATATCAGAAAGAAAGAGAATGAACGACGGGGGGGGTAGAAAGAGAAAAGGATGGTGAGAAAATACAGAGAGAATGAAATTAAATGTTAGTAAAAATAGGAGGAGAGAAAAGGGTGTGGAAGAGAAGAGAAGAGAAGAGAAGAGAAGAGAAGAGAAGAGAAGAGAAGAGGAAACATCGTATGAAGAAAGCAAGAGATTGGGAAGGACAGGAAAGCAGAAGAAGAGAGAAACAAAGACAAAGTGAGAGACAGAGAGTGAGACTTTGTGTAATTCTTGAGGGAACAATTTGGTCTCAGGTCCAGATTTAACTCCGCCCACCGATGTGTGGTTTTAATCCGAGCCAGCCAATCACAAGCCTTTATTTACACACAAAAACTATTTACTAAGCTTTTTTAATCGGTTTGAATGAGTTGCAAATGCAGTGTTTGCTTCATGGATTATAAAACAACACACACACACACACACACACACACACACACACACACACACACAGGACAGACACTAATAACAGAGACACATCTGTGTGTGTGTGTGTGTGTGTGTGTGTGTGTGTGTGTGTGTGTGTGTGTGTGTGTGTGTAAGGCTCCGTGCCCGAGGCTCAGTGACCTGTAGAAGTGGCTAATAGCGCTCTGTGCTAACTCCTGAGGGAATCAATGCACTCTTTCTCCATCTCTCTCCTCAGTTCTGAAACTGTAGACACTAATGGGCCAAACATTAAACATAATACTGGTGTGACCAGCTCGTCAGAGTGTGTTACCACTGTGTGTGTGTGTGAATGTGTGAGAGAGAGATGGGAGATCGGCTGAAGGATTAGCCACATACACACACACACGCACACACACACATTCATGTTTGTGTGGATCTGTGACGCTGTGTGAGACTCACCTGAACTGAGATTCTGAGACATACCATCATCGGTCCACTGAGGGCGTGTCCCAAACCACACGCCCTATTCACTATATGGTGCACATAAACATCATCGTCCGTCCACTGTGGGCGCGTCCCAAACCGCACACGCCCTATTCACTATATAGTGCACATAAACACCATCGTCGGTTCACTGTGGGCGCGTCCCAAACCGCACACGCCCTATTCACTATATAGTGCACATAAACATCATCGTCGGTCCACTGAGGGCGCGTCCCAAACCGCACGCCCTATTCACTACATAGTGCACATAAACACCATCATCAGTCCACTGTGGGCGCGTCCCAAACCACACACCCTATTCACTATATGGTGCAAATAAACATCATCGGTCCACTGTGGGCGTGTCCCAAACCACACGCCCTATTCACTATATAGTGCACATAAACATCATCGGTCCACTGTGGGTGTGTCCCAAACCACACACCCTATTCATTATATAGTGCACATAAACATCATTGTCGGTCCACTGAGGGCGTGTCCCAAACCGCACGCCTTATTCACTATATAGTGCACATAAACACCATCGTCGGTCCACTGTGGGCGCGTCCCAAACCACACGCCCTATTCACTATATAGTGCACATAAACATCATCATCGGTCCACTGAGGGCGTATCCCAAACCACACACCCTATTCACTATATAGTGCACATAAACACCATCGTCGGTCCACTGAGGGCGTGTCCCAAACCACACGCCCTATTCACTATATAGTGCACATAAACACCATCATCGGTCCACTGTGGGCGTGTCCCAAACCACACACCTTATTCACTGACTTCCCAATCAGATTTTTATTGGTGACGATGATGATGTAAGAAGGTGATTTTTCGGGCGTCACACATTTGAACCCCTGAGTAAATGCGAGGCCTGCGCTGAATGGCACAGCAGGAATTAGCTCAGCTTTAGCGCGGTGGTGTGAAGTACACAAATCAGCTTAGCGTGGCTAATCCCGGATATTTACTGCTAATCAGATGAAACAGGCGAATAACTGGCACTGACATCATGGTGCCAGTCTCAGAGCCGCAGATCTGCTACTGGCGCGATGGGAAACCCTCGGCCCGTGCTGGTTACCATCGGGATGTGCCACTCGGGGATCGCTAATGCTAATAGCGCTAATAGTATCAAGATTCCTGTAATGTTTGGTCACTGCAGCTGTTGTGTTCCTACTTAGCAATGTTCTGTCCACACAGAAACAAGTTCACACTCTACAAGTGCTCTCTGTTCTAAAATAACCCCCTCCGCTCCACGACGCCGCGTCACCTGGACCCCGGCTTCCTAACGAGCTGGGCTAAACGAGGAAAAGAACGTCACTGTGATGTGATGTGTGTGTGTGTGTGTATATATATATAATAGTGTGTGTATATATATATATATATATATAAAAACACACACAAAACACATCACAGTGACGTTATTTTAATCGATGCCTTTATGTGTGACGGACACACACGCACACGCAC
>CM074948.1:505813-516091 GCA_037577455.1 Pangasius macronema | reverse complement strand
CTCTCTCTCTCTCTCTCTCTCTCTCTCTCTCACACACACACACACACACACACACACACACACACACACAAAACACACCTGCCCTCAGGAGGATTCAGAAGCATGGGAAGAATTTTTGTGGCTCCCTTTTTATCAATGAGATGAGGAAGAGATGGATTATGGATTTTAAATATTAATGTTTCTGTAAAACTTAAAGAGATAATCTGGGAAATGTGGCACAACACTGGTGAGCACTACAGAAGAGTTAGGTTTTTTCTGTAAACAGTGAAGGACAGATAGCATCAGCTGGTTGTCCCAGTGCGGATGGGACAGACTGTGGGAAAATTTATGAAAATGGAACCAAAGTCACTCACTGAAGCCTGAAGCGCCTTTTCCTGAAAGTCAGCTGTACTGCTTTCGTTACCTGTGACCAAACCAAAATATGGTTTTAATATACTTGTTTTTGCACATAAAAAAACATGAATAGATTTTTTTTAACTCATCTTCAAAATAGTCAGTGGAACAACAGTGCTCAAACATATATTTATATGAGATAGAAATGCAGATTTTAGTCAGGAATAAAACACGTTAGTCTGTGCAGTTACAGGAAAATAATCCACGCCGGGGTCGCTGACATGAAGTGGAGTTACTCTTACCACCCCGAAGTTGATTATTTTCTTATCACAGCATGGCCCAAAGTGTTTTATTCCTCTTATACCACAGATGTTCACTGACAATTACAATTTTTAATTAATTAATGAAGTATCATAACTTTTAACTGTTTATAGTCACATTTAATCTTACAGAACATCCATGAAACGAGTTAGTTCCTGTTCTCACTTATGTTATAGCAGCTATAAGCAGTCATTCCCTCACCAGCCTCTCTTTATTATTCTCTCTCTTGAAGTTAATAAGACACAAAAATCAAAGCTTGTCATGTTACAGAGAAATCACAAAGTGCAAACTCCTCTCCTGTGGTGGAAAGCATCTGACTATTACAAAGCACTGACACTGGAGACTCCTTCTATAAATATTACATAAACATATCCTAAAATCCTAAATCAACAATTATACATCTTCTTTGTCAAACTATCTTATGTTACTTGGAGTGTACTGTGTACAAGAACAAACTGTTACTATAGAAACGATAACGTATTAGGACACGAATGTATTACAAGATTATTCAGCCTGTTTTTAGATACTTTTACACATTTCAAGCTTTAAATTTTCTTATTCTGGTGGCAAATTATTTAGCTTTTTTTCTATAAATAATTGCTTAAAATTATTAAAATTATCTGGCAATAGAACAAGATTATTCTCCACTCCACCCCACAGTTGGTCCCTTACCCTGTGTGTTTACTTGTTTGCTGTTAGCTCTTATCTAGTTGTCTATTTATACCCTGCTGTTTCTGTGTTTCATGGTGAAGTATTATCATGCATTATTGTATTTAGCATTGTTAAGGCCAAATCTTATTTTCTAAGTTTCTATATTTCCTGGTTTTGATCCTTGCCTGTTCTCTATGTTTTCTGATTATTGATATTCCTTGTTTTCTGCTGCCTGCCTGTTCTTTGACCTTCGCTAGGGTCTATGATTATGGGTACTTTATTCACTCTAATAAAACACATACTGAGTATACACACTTCACGTCCTGACATCACTCCTCAGATGTTTATGCTCAGAGCCACCGCTCTGTTTTCTCTTACCTGGCCAGGTCCATGCACGCCTTTGTGTTTAGTCTCTATAATTTATACTAGCTCTAAATCACAAACAGTTCAACTCCATTATATCTAATTTATGTTACACCTTGATGGCATGATGAGGCACGGTGGAAGTTGGTGCTATTTCGTGACATTTCATGGGTGTAACACAAAGAACTAGTATTTATAAATGGCTTTGAAAAACATCTCAAAAGTCTGAATAAACTCACAGCCTGATTCACTTGCATTCATTTTCTTACATGGTCTACGGTTTCAAGAAAACAGTTAAGGTAATAGAGTTAGAAAGGTTAAATAGAGGGAAAAAAGGCTAAATGCAAGCCAAAGTCTGTTAAATGTGATGAATAACTCGGCTATAAGATTTTAATATATCATTTTTAACTCAAACCCACCAAATATTTCAGAAATGACCAAACCTCTCTGTGTCCCTTCAGGTTTCGGACAGCCATTTCGAGCTGTAATTTTCGGGGTAATAAAAAGAGATGGAGGGTAAATTGGTGGCGTTGGACTCCACCACACTACATCTGCCAAATACATCAAGCAACAGTCCACCACCACCACCACCACCAGCACGCCAAAAAAAACTCAGACCTGCTTCTAATTTGCAAATCAGTTTAATCAGCATGATTAGTAAAACATGTAAGAGGTCAAACAGTCCATTCTGCATTTCTTTTATGTTTTTTTTTGTACAGACAGTGCAACAGACGCCCCCCCCCCCCACCCTCCCCAAAAGCAGGCCTGTCATGTGATACGAAAAACAAATCCATGTGGATTTTCATTTGTAAATTGCTTGCAGTTTCATTAAGACATGAAAGCCTCTCTTTAAATCATTCTCCTTAAATCATTCTTTTTATGTTAAAAAAAAAAGTATATTTTTTCAATCAGCTCACTAATGCAAGGTCCCTTTCCAGTTTATTTAGCCCAGAACATTTGGAGTAATCACACAGCCTCTTAGAGACACACATGTTTTCCTGGTTGATGGATATTTATGTCACAAACGTATCACCGAGTGTACAACTGATGTAAATTCCAGCACTGGTGGGGAGAAAATAAAGCAATCTCGTGACCAGAGGAGCGGGCGGATTTAAAAATGTGGCTTGAGACTTGGCACAGGCTCGGAGAGACAGTCACGAAAAGGAGCACGAGCGGTAAACACCGAGGCACGCAGATGCACGGTCCACATGCAATAAGACGCCTTTCTCCTTCCTGCTCCCCTTTCTGGAGTTTTTTTTTCCTAACTGGAAATTCATAACCGAGTGACAGCGCCGAGTCGACTTCTTCTCTGCCTTTAAATCACTAAGTGCTTTCGATTGAAAAAGCAGGAGCATTAAGTCAAATCGTTGTCATTAAAATACCTTTCCAAGGCCCTGTTGATAAACTTAAGCATAAACCAAACTGTAAAACTGTCCAGGCCAAGGACAGGAGAAGAGCAGGACGGTTCATCACGCCGTCGTCAGCTGTTGCTCAGGAAATGGCAGAGGTGATATTCAAATCGCAGGTGTGTTCTGCTAGTACACTTGATTACACTGAAGTGAACAAGGAGCCAGAGCTAGCTATAGAAACCAGCTAGCGCAAAGCAGGCAATAGTGTATGTGCTGAGTGATGGTGGAAGTGAGAGAAAACCATCTGGAATATAAACATTTCCCTGAGATGGGTTTGTAACTAACTTGTACTTATTCTGTACACCATATATATAACATGTCCACATTGCATCACAGAACTATTGGTAAATCATGAGTACCCAAAATATTGGATTATTTCTCATAATAGATATACATGTACATTTCTTATGTAGGTATATAATATCCTTGGTTACATAATTAAGGTTATTTGGTACTGACTTGTATTTGAATTTTGAAAGTCCCCATGAAACAGCTTTAGACAAAAACAAACCATGAATTGATTCTGTATGTTGACCTATTTCCTTTTGAAACAGGAAGTCGGACAGTGTTGAAAAGCTTGACTGATTTAAACAAGAGCCAATAGCATTTGAGATATGCCATGCCACAACCTCGACCAATCTAAACAACCCTGACCATAGCTTAGCAAATAAGCTAAATATAGACAACAGTGAGGAGCTTAATAGGAGCCTTTTTACACCTGTGGAGGATTTCTCACCGCTGCCTTCACCTTTAACCAGGAGGATGTCCTGGACGACTCCTCACAAAAGTCACATAACCACCAACTCACACAAACTCCACCCTCTTCAGAATGAAAAACACTCCAATTATTTATTCTCCTCCATGCCATGGTTGGAAAAAGGAACAGTGTGCAGGAAGATGCATAATGAGCTGCTACTGTATAGTAAGACACGCCCCCGGGGGCGGGACATACAGTATATGAATGAACACAAGTTGAGTACAGGATGAATCATCAAATTTTTTTTTAGTATTTTCCCCCAGAAATGAAGAACTATAAAATTAAAACAGGAATATCTCCAACACTTTTTTTTCTAGATACAGTATCATATTGGTGTCCATGAGTATGAGTATTATGCTTCTTCCTCATTATAATATAATGTGTCTTATATATCATAATAAAAATTACAGATGTGTTTTGCTATCACAGGTGCCCTCTCTTTCCTGATTGAAAAAACTACCATGCTGGTTGACTAGCATGGTGGTGGGAAGAATTGGACCAAAACTAGCGACCTTCCTCGACACGTAGCAGCAGCAGTCTGCTGTGTTTCATTTCTGCAGGGAGTTCTTACACCTCGCCAAAGACAGCAAAGTCACCGTTCCGAGGCTTAATGCCTACAAATCCATGGTGTTTGTAGAGGAACGCGATATCTCTGACCCAGTGTTTAACCTTCAGATGTGCTAGTGGTTTCGTGATGCTGAATGTTAAAATGTTGAACATTAAACCTCCCCTGCTGCGCTGAGTTAGACATCTTTGTGGTAGCGAGCCAATTTAATCGTGTTGCTAGCAACGTTATCCAAACAATATAGGATTAGGTTAGAGAAGCAGGTTGCTAGGTTTAGCTTACACAACTGTAAAGTATGCTGGCAAATCATCAAGCCATTCAAAAAAGTGAATGCACGTGACTCCTCACATTTTTTTTTACCTTCTGAAACAAAACAAAATTCTGTAAATCCCACCAGTCTGTATTGAGTTATTCTGTCTAAGTCATGTCCCTTGTACAGTCCATAGTTTGTTATCTTTAAATCTTTAAATTCTGCTCTTGTGAACAAACTAACAGACATATTTTCATTAGAATAAACGGCCTAATCTACAAACTAGCATGATAGTACACAGTCAAAGTAATTCATCGGCACTAGTTACATACTGTATGAAACTGTGGTTCTATGAATCAAGAATAAACACCAGGATCACCTGGATACCTTCTTGTGCAGTGCACACACATGCTGAGACCTTCCAAAGTCAGAAAGTGACGCATGACAGAGAATTTGCACTAAATACCATTGCCATACAGCCAACTTTCCCTGGAACTTTTTGCAAAGTTCTTGCCTGATTCCAAAAAACAAGAAACACTGACGTTTTTAGGAGGGTATTTTATTTCTCCTCTTATAAGGCAGGGAGAATCACCTAGATAATGTTTAACAATGTCATGAAGAACCAACAGAGCTTAATGAAATCAGGGCTGCATCCCAGACGCTAGTGTGTGTCAGAGGGCTTTGTAGATTTCACGCTAATAAAGGAAATGGTCATCTCATCTTGGCGTCAGCATTAAAACAACATCTGATCTTCATTTCTGCTGTTATTAATCAGCTGATTGATAAAGATTTGGGACTCGGAGGACCATGTCATGATGTCTGACATCAAATAGAGTAATAATAAAAAAACACAATTAATTAAATGGACTGCCATTACTCATAATGGGAAATGTCACATTATTAAACTTTCTGGCAGAAGCACTAGCTTTTCCTATCAGCGTTCTTTTAATAATCTGTTTCCTCAACAAGGTCCTGCGTGTCATAAATCTCTCTCTATATATTTTCTCTAAGTGAGAGAAATTGATGAAGGAGCGGAAATGTTTTCCTTCCTCTCGTCACTGTGCTGATGGAGAGGCCTGCTCCAGCTGCAGGGGAAACAAAACGCATAATTTACTGCCTCCTTAATATTCCATTATTAAAGACACCGCTTTATAGTGAACACCACAGAGGATCACCTACACAGGCGATAGGAGAATGGGGATAGCCATTATGGGGGATAAAAACAACAGTATGTTCACCATGATGACAGGAATGGGGATCAGCATCATGGTATTCCAGCAGGAATGGTAATAAAATGTGTATTAACACAGAAATGAAAGTTGAAGCAGAGTTTACAGCACACTGACTTAACCTACATGACTCACCAACCCCACTGATGTATCGCCTCAAGCATCGACTCAACATCAAAGACACTTAAGGCTCGGCATTCGATCACTTGTTTGTCAAGAATTTTAGCCCAGAAATGTAAGCCAAGGAATTTACAACCAGGAACCTAAACCTATGTACTTTATCTCAGGAACTTTAAAAATCAGGAACTTAACCCCAAGAACTTAATCCCAAGATCTTTACCCCAGAGGTTGATCCCTGGAATTTGAGCTCAAAACCTTATGCCAGGTTGTTTAAACCCAGACATTTTAAACCAGGAATCTACGAGCTTTATCCCAGGAATCTCAGGGACTTTAAGATTAGAATCTTTAGCTCAGAAAGTTGCATCTTGGATCTTTACCTCGGATACTTGAGCCCAAATACTTCATCCTAGGCTAGCATCCCATCACTTCTTTGTTACAAAAATGGTTGTCTAGAGTTTTGTTGGAACTGTGCAGAAATTTATTTATTTTTGTTACCCAGGAACGTGAGCTGAGCTCAAAACCAAGCTAGGTTTTTAAACCCAGAATTTCAACACAGGAATCAAGCTACATCCAAGGAACCTTATCTCAGGAACTTTAAGATTAGTAACTTAAGCTCAGGAACCTAAATTCAAGAACTTTACCTGAGGAACCTAAGCTAAGGAACCTAAGCTTTAGCATTTTACCCCAGTAACTTAAGCTCTGGAATTTATCTCAGAAACTTAAGACCAAAATCTTTAGCCTATGAACATAATCCCAGTAATTTTTATTGTGAAACACTCACAAAACTAAGCCTTGGAACTTAAGCACAGGAAGTTAAGTGCAGGAACACAGGTATTTTGGACCAACAACTTTAGTTCAACAACTTAACCCAGAAGTTTAAACTCAGGGATTTAGGACCAGTAACCTAAGACTATGTGCTTTATTCCAGGAACATTCAAATCAAGGAAGATTAACCTCAAAACTTTAAGCTTGGTTGTTTTGCCCAGCAATTTCAAACCAGGAATCTAGGAACTTTACCCCAGGGACCTTATCTCAGAAACATTAATATTAGAAACTTAAGCATGGGAACTTAACTCCAGGAACTTAAGTCCAAAAAGTTTATCCTTTGAACCTAAGTCCAGGAACATTAACCATGAATTTAAGAAAGTTAGAAGTTTTATCCCATGCAATTTATCAATTAAGGAAATTTAAGATAAGAACCTTAATCTCACAAAACTAAGCCTTGGAATTTGAGCTAAGCTGAGGAACTTCCACATTAGCCAAAGAATTTTACTCCAGAAATGTAAGCCAAAGAGTTCAGGACCAGGAAGCTAATCCTATATGTTTTATCCCAGGAACATTAAAATCAGGAACTCAAGCCCAGGGACGATGTTTAAGATGTTTCCCCAGAGGTTGTTACCCAGGAACTTGATCTGAAAACCTTAAGCCAGATTGTTTAAACCAGGAATCTAGGAGCTTTTTTCTAGATATCTTATCTCAGGGACTTCAAGATTAGAAACTTAAGCTTGGGAAGTCCGGAAACTTGAGCCCAAAAACCTCAGCTTAGGAACCTAAGCCAAGGAACTCTGGCCCAGGAACTTTACCCCATAAATTTAAGACCAGGAATCTAAGACTAGGAACTTTATTCCAGGAACTTTAAGATGATAATATTAAGCCCAGGAAGGGACTTTAACTTTTGAAGAAGTTAAGCCCAGACACTTTGGCCCAGGAAAATTTAGCCCAAATATTCAGGACACAGAATTACAGAGGAACCTAAGCCTATGAGATTTTTCCCAGAAAACTAAATCCAGGTAGCTCAGAAAGTTAGGTTCAGAAACCTAAATCTGGAACCAAGTTCAAGTCCCCCGTGAAAAGTGGGCTAGGGTGTGACTGATCATTTCTCCATTTTGTGGATACCTACTGAATTTCCAGCTATGAGCCAATTTCATTTGACTGTGAAAACTCAATGCAAATACAGTGATATTCCTGCTTTGATTTAAAGCCCAGTGTGTGTGTTCGCTTTGCTTTGCTTTATAAATAATAGACACTCAATCTTCTAGGTGAAGAATAAAAGTGTGTGTGTTGAGGAGAGGTGGTGAGATTTATGGCACTGTGAGACATGTTTGCGTGACTATTTTGGAGATGTTAATAACTGCTGTCACCTGTCGGCTCAGCTCGGTCATTAATCACTACAACTCCCCATTACACACACACACACACACACACACACACACACACACACACACACACACACACACATTCTTATTCTGAGTGTTACACACCGGGTTCTATGTGTTCTTATGTTTGGATTGGATTGCTTAAAATGGCTGCTGCTTTAGCTAGAACACTAACTAGTGGTGAATGTCACCATTTAGGACTGAGCCTTAAAATGGCCAGGGTTCCAGTAGGAACACTAACTAGAGATAGATTTGAAGTTCTTCTAAGAACTCTGACTGGATGAGTTCTATCCTGTGTCAAAGTGAAAGGTTTGTAATGTGTAATTAAGCATGCAAAAAGTAAAAAATTTACCATTTTTAACTCTCGAACCCTGCCTTCATACTAGTGAGTGGCCCTTCATTTGCTACATACATGTGCAACACTTGAATTGAGGTTTTCAATTCTGTATAAATTAAACCAAATGATTTATTTTTTTCAAATGATTCCTCAGAGCAGTCCTGTGGCTCATGGGTCCAAAGTTTCTTCAGTTCCTGTTCACAACTTTAGTTCCTACGTGCCACTAGTTCCCATTTACTGTTGCACAAAAATGGAAGAAAATCTTAGAACTGTGGTATCATCTTCTACAGTCTTTTACAAGCTCTCATTAAATGCATATAGAGATGTTACGAAGAAAAATAAAGCTTGCAAGGAAGTAGCAGAGATCGTTGGTGCCTCTGGTGAGTGTATGTAGCTAGTACAGTTACCTCGCATGGCTAATCAAAGCCGAGTGCATTACATGCAAATCAAACAACCGATTTTCACACTGATTAGTGCGTTATATCATTTGTGTTTAACTAGTTATCTTTAAAAGATATATATAGCTACAACCATTTCTCATCAGAACATCAGGCCACGCCCACAAGCAACATGTCCAACTTGCCGCCTGCAAGTGTGAATGTAGAGTAAGGCCTATTGTTGTATTTAAGTATCATATTTTTCTCTTTTGCATCCAGACACTGGATAAATTAGATTGCTTTAAAAAAAATGAATGAAATCCACACTGGTCTATGAGAAAAACAGAACTAAAAATAGAACTCTGCAACTGTCTGATTTGATTAGCATGTTCCCCATCACTTCAAGCCTTGCTAGTGGCCAATAATCTTCCCTTGATCAAAGAGGAGTGATGGAGGAGTGAGAGCCATGTCCTCTGTCGATTACTTGCAGGTGTACATCTGTTCTCGCTCTCCTCCGAAAAAAGGTGGACAAAGAAAAGAACAGCGTATCACGCTTGCAGAGACTAGCCTGAGGTTGTGGCGCAAAAGCTATTGTTTAACAGAAGGATTTATGCTAATGAGGAACAGCTTACAGTAACATCTGGTTTGGGAAAAGGAGAGGAGGAACATAAGTTTTAGTGTCCTGCTAGCTAGCGGCCTAATTAGCAGTGAGCGTAGATAGCGTAATCGGAATGAGTGGTGTGATTTATTGACCAAACACACTTGGTTATCGAGCTCTCACAGTTCCTGTGTAAACATTACAAGATGACAAGTACATTGACACACACACACACACACACACACACACACATCTGATCAGTAATGACGTTTCTCCATCGACTGCACCAGCATAAATGGTTACTACATTCATTACAAAAAAAAAAAGTACATCATGTTTGTTATTTAATGTGTTAATTAATACGCAGGGCCAAACTAAATCAAACATGCTCTATAAGACAGAATATGAATTAAATATGCATAATTTCAAATTGTTTGTATAATTTTCCATATTCAGCTGCGTACACAAACATCACTGGATGGCTCTGGAGTGATTTCATCATTTACACTGATCCTCCTTATCTAACGCACTAATAATAAACACCAGTAATTTCATCTCAAACTATTTTGCATCAGACTAAAACCCTGAAAATAATCTGATAGAACACTGGCTTTAAATGCTAATAGATAATAGCGTCTGCTAAATGAATGAATGTTACTGTATTAATACCCTTTTTTGGGTGAAGGAGCAGTGCTTCGTGCCGAGCCACCCGGAGCACGTGTTACAGTGGGATATGACAAGCAGGCTAAACCGACCGCCTGCTAGCTGCAATGAGTCGTCACTTAGGTTCCACCGTATTGAGACTGTGTCTG
>CM074948.1:489604-497512 GCA_037577455.1 Pangasius macronema | reverse complement strand
GACCCCTGAAGGGAAAAGCCGAAAGAAGAAGAAGAAAATGAATAATACAAATATAATAAAAATATAGTACAGACACAATCAGTAACCATTTCAGCATGGTCCTCTATGCTTACCAATTATTTTATGCATTCAAAAGCATGGCTTTATGTTGTTCCCATGTGGCAACTCCAGTCGTCAAATTCAATATTGGGAACAGTGACGTCTTGATAATGTAGTGGCAGAATGTAGTCTACTATATGGAAAATGTATAATTAGTTTGCAACTGACCTCAGAGCAGCTGAGGAAGACACTGAAGGTTTGCCCATAGACTTAATCTCCCATTATGTTTAGTGTTCTTGAGATTCTACGCTACTAGACTATAACTTCTTGTTGTGAGATATGCGATAAGATGAGAAGGCAAGCTGGTTGGCAAAGCTCAGATGCCACTGCCGGATTCCTGGTACAAACATACTACACCACCTGCTGCTATTATCTGATAGGTCTCTGATGCATGGGCTTGGGAGGCCCTAACTCTTCTCCTCTTTCTGTCCAAAACAAACTAGACCCTGAAGTGCACCCTGAAGCACTGGTTCAGCACATGTCTTTCCCTGCAAAGAAGGAAATTCTAATGACAGCTGCCGTCCAGCAAGGCTGGAGTATCATGTGAATGAAACAAGGCTTGATATCACTGTGTTAAGCAACTTGACTGATTTTCATCTTCAATAGGAAACAGCATTAAATTATGGAACATAAAGTATTTGTCAGCAATATTTGTCATTGTTTGGCGAGCTGTGTCATCAGGACTTGTAAGGACCCTTGTGCTGACTTTGATGCATGACCTTCACTAATTCTAAAGAAACTGCCCATGCAGTATTTAACAAAAGGAAGTAGAATGGTCGTCTGGGTCAGTTGGGTTGACAAGAATGGGCATGACATAGGACGGGGTTTTTTATAGCCTATACATTTGTAGTCTAGAAGTTACATAGAGCCATGGTTACAACTATAGCCAGAGGATGAGCGTATCAATGCATGGGTGTTTTAAATATTACACACATAACATCAAAGCCATGAGGTAATGACTTTGATATTAGTATTAGCCAAAGAAACAAACAAACTCCAGTTCAGCAGTTACTATTTTAAAATACTTTTAAATATTTAATATTTAGTTAATATTTTGCAATATTTTGCTTTTCCGTGCATATTAGTTGCATTATTTGCAGCTTTGTAGCATCATTACAATAATTTCCTCTAACTGTGCTTTTACTGTGTATTTACTGACCCATAAGACATACTAATTCCATCAACTAGTGCAGCCCATCGTCATACTGACACACAAAAAGAAACTTTTAAACTAGCATGGCAGGGCTCATCTGCAAAAGACCCTGATGCCAGAACATGCTGCTTTGAGCCACTTTAATGCAAGTGAAAAATGGCTTCCCTGCAGCCCACCATGTGGTAAACAATAAGTAATATCTCTTCTCTCATGCCATCTGGGATGGTGTCATTTGATGGAGTAATGGATGGATTTAGAAAACTTATCAGCAGAGTGCAGGCGAGATGAAGTGTGTGACTGGGCTGTTTAAGTGCTACTGCTGTTAAAAGCAGAGAAAGACGCCTGCCAGACAGCTGGGGAGCCAACAGGGTATTTGGCAAAGGAATGAAGAGGCCCAGCTGCCCATGCCCACAACCACCAGAGTATATTAAAGTCTGCCCATTAGAATATATAAATTTAAATTGAACAGAGTTAAAACTTACAATATAGACAGTACGTATGTTCATGAAATGTAATGACAAAGATATAGTTAACTAGCTGAAACTAGCTGAAAGCTAGTTAATTAGCCAGCTTTTTAACATCAGCTCACTTGTAAATAATGAAGGGTTGTACACTTGTTCTGATGACTTAATTTATATGAAAGCTAACCCAACCACATCTTGCATGCTCTAACTCATGCATTATTTCATGAGATCAAATCATTTTTCTATTCAAATATCTGCAAATCTTTTAGTTCATCTTCACCTTGATACATAAGTGTATACATACCAGTCTAGTAAAGTAAACAACCTAAAGGATGCCTTTAAAACTGTTTGCACAGTGCAAATATTATGGTGTCGTGATTTTGTTTCATACCTAAGCACAGCCCTATCTGGGCTCAAATAGATATCAGTTTATTGAAGTGCACCACAGGGTTACAGGTCTTGCATTCTGCATCTATTGACATCTAACAGATGCTTTGGGAGGTGTAGGAATTCAATGAAATGGGTTCAAAGAGAATCTTTCATCACTCATATTTCCCTCTCTTTGGGCAACATCTTTTTTTTCTGAATATGTAAGTGTTTTTAGCTTTCTCTCGGGTTTGCTCTTGATGCTGCTTCTAAAGACCTTTTGCTTATGACAGCTGGACTTCTTTGAAGTGGGCAGGAGAAATTGCATGTGTCTGAAATGGGAGCTTGTGGCATGTCTACAGTGGCCAGTCCTGCTCTAATAGGAAGTGTAAAATGGTATCTAGGTAAAAAAAAAATATATATATATATATGCTGATTAAAAGCATAGTATACTGAACCATGTAACAAATCAGCAATAGAAGCTTCAAGTAAGTCATGAATTTCAGTGACAGTAATAGCTATTGGAAGACGCTGAGCAAAAATTTGGATAGCCAAGTGACTCATCTGATCTATTTGATGCTTAAACCTACAGCTTGAGCTGGCACATTGATTCAGAAAGCTGAAACAATAAAAATCATTTCAAAGATATGTGTTTCCCAGTATTACAGATGATAAAGGTTCAGCGCCATTTCCCTTCTTGGAATTCGAGTGTCCAACACCAAGCTAACCATTATAAGTGTCCTAACCATTATAAGTGTCCTTCCCTGAGGCAAGACTACAGCCTTAATGCTTTAAAACATTCTAAATCGATCATTTTACAAAGACATCTAATTAAAAAAAAAACTTTTTGAAATCAGTGACACTTTAAAATAACTTATAATTTCATTTCATTTAGCAAATCATTAGTTATTTAGAATTTATACATTAATAAATGATTATGAATAAGCGATATACTCCTAAATGTGCCATAAAATGCATGTCCAGACACTAAACCATGCTAAAAACACATTTACGAACAATTAAACAGTGGTTAAACAGTGTATACATGCAATAACAATGCCATGATCTATCAGTTACAAACAACTTCTGAAAAATGATTTGTTCATATCCAGTTACGGTATTTTAATGAAAGCCATTACCAGTCTAGATGTAAGCCTAGCCTTCTATGAAATCTTTGTTTAGGCTTGGATATTTAAAATAAAATAATCAATTATTCACAAAACACTGAATCATTTAGAGCCTGTTCCTTTCTATATGAAACAAGTACAAGGTAGCATAGTCTTTCTCAATTTGTATCATAACTAATTATGTAATTAAATTGTGGAAACAAATAATTCCTCCTTGTGTTCATTCATTAGTACTGAAGCATAACATATTCTTTTCAAATAGATACTACATGGTCTTTATTATGTCTCGTATAATTACTAGACTACTAAGGAACCTCCTGTTACTGAAAAATGACATTTAGGNGAAGCTGTGAGTGAAGTTCAGACAGTGAACCTCTGGAGCAGTAGAAGATATCTTATGCATTGCCTTCAAGTGGGGACTTTTTTACAGCTGATTAAACCTCGCATGAACAAGACTGATTACCTTATTTATACTACAGCCTATGGCATTTCATAGTATAGTATAGTATAGTACAGTATAGTATAGTATAGTATAGTATAATGTAGTATAGTATAGTATAGTACAGTACAGTATAGTATAGTATAGTATAGTATAGTATAGTATAGTATAGTACAGTATAGTATAGTATAGTACAGTACAGTATAGTATAGTATAGTATAGTATAGTATAGTACAGTACAGTACAGTATAGTATAGTATAGTACAGTATAGTATAGTATAGTACAGTACAGTATAGTATAGTACAGTATAGTATAGTACAGTACAGTATAGTATAGTATAGTACAGTATAGTATAGTATAGTATAGTATAGTATAGTATAGTATAGTACAGTATAGTATTCACTTCCTGTGAACTTTTCCACGTTGTGTAGTGTTACAGTCTTGAACTGAAATGGACTTAACTGGGATTTTTACACAATATATCTAACATTTAAAGTTGTAAAATATATATATTTTTTATTTGTGCTACCAAGATTAATTAAACAAAAAAAAGCAGATGTTTTGTTGGTTGAAGGAATATTCTGTTCGAATCACTTTTGGCTGCAGTTACAGCTGTGAGTCTTCTGAGTTATGTCTCTATCAGCTTTGCACATCTGGATCCTGATATTTTTATCTGTTCTATTTTTGCTGAATTGCCCAAATTCTGTCAAATCAGATGGAAAGCAGTTTTTTGGTTGTTGGTGAACAGAAATTTTTAAGTCACAGATTCAGGTTGAAGTCTGGGCTTTGACTGGACCATTCCAGCACGTTCAGGTTATTGATGTTGAACCACTCCAGTGTAGCAGTATGTTCTGGGTCGTCGTGAAGCTTTTTTCTTCTCGAATATATCCCTGTATTCACCTCTATCCATCTCACCTTCTACTCTGATAAGTGTCCCAATCCCTGATGATGAAGAGCCTCTCCACAACACGATGCTACCACCATCATGCTTCAAAAAAGATATATTTTGCTTTCATCAGGCCAGAAATTTCCTGATGCTCCAACATACTTTCTGGAAAACTCATATGGCTGATTTTCTCAAGTATCAAGTCTGTTGTCCTATGACTATCTTCTCCCATCTGAGTTATGGATCTCTCTAGCTCCTTCAGTTTGTCTGACTAATGAGAACACCATCCCACTGTGAAGCACGGTGGTGATAGCATCATCATGTTCAGCATTCCTCCTGTCCTCTTGGATGTTTCTCTGACTAATCCCATCTTTTCTCCCTTACTGACTTTACGTGGATGGTCTCCTCTAGGCAGAGTCACGGTTCTGTTGCATTCTGTTCTTTATATTCTTTAATAACAAATTTAACGGCGATTTGTGGGATGTTTGAAGTGTCTTTTAATCGCCAAAATCTGATTTTTTTCCCCCAGAACTTTGTCCTGGACTTCTTTTAAATTGCTCCTTGCAGAAATACTACGACACACTAAGACCCAAAAAGGTCCTTGTCTTCATAAATATAACTCTAGTGTACTGTAAAATTAGACACAGATGTTCAGCTAATTATGTCACTTTTGATGGAAACTGAACCAGAACTAAATTAGGGGTTTCGCAGAAATGTGGATAAATACTTATATACTCACATTATTTATGTAAATAATTTAAACAATTTATATAAATGTTTCTCCAGTTCAATATTAGGGGTTATTTTGTGTGGATTTATGATATAAAATTCCAGTTACAAAATGTAGGAATGTTCAAGGGGGGGTGAATACTTATGCAACAGGGACGTGGCTTCATCACGGTACATCGTTTCTGCTTCAGTGGTGACACAGAAAACGACAAAGGTTTCTGTAAGTTCTGTAGTGAGTAATGACACGTCGACTTCTCCATGTTCTAAACGGTTGCTTGTTGAACGCATCGTTGCACCCTGGAGGACTGACGCAGCACCGCTTGTACGGAGGAGGGAGCCTGGACGCCACTCGGGTCGAGGACAAGGCACTGCAGAAGAAGGTGTTTTACGGAATGAAGTGTATTTACACAGCGCCTACACCGGGAGGTCGGTGTAATTAATAACCGTCACGTCCACTCAGGTTCGTTCCTGAAGCACATGCAGACTGACAGCGGTACACCACTGAGGTCACATTCATCCAAACTGAAACAAATGGAACTGGAAAAGTCCTGAAAATTATGTTAAAGGACAAGGCCATGAGCAGAAGAAAAAATAATAAGTCTGCCTTCAATGATTTGCTTTTCTTCTGAGTTTCTGACTTACATAAAGAAATCTGTTACAGGGAAATCATTTCTCAGTAAACGTTAGTGCTTTTTCTCACATTTCTCACACACAGTATCACTTCACATGAACGCTGCTGATGTCCTACAATCCAGGACTCCTTCAGTTCCCAGGAGATCCAATATAGCTAGAGAGCTTTCATAATAACACAATAACGTCACCTTATTTTTATATTTTTATATTTAAATTTAAATATATGTTTGCTAGTTTTAGCAAACATTGCTAGTTGATAATTATATTTAGCTACTCCAGGCACATCGGGGTGCCATTTACTCCTTCCATTTAACACTTCAGAGTAATGCTAGCTGGCTAGTTACACTTAATACTTTATTTTATAGAGATATTAGCGAGTTAATGTACTCTAATGACAGTGGCTTGCTAGGTACTAGCTAGCTACCTACCAGGTAATGTGTGTTAGCTAGTTTTAACAAATAAGTACAAAACATATAACTGATTAAAAAGTCTATAATTAATGCTAATGAATTAATTTACGTCAGCACAGGATCAGTGTGAGGCAGCAGCAGATGTGTCGATCTCTGATACTGGTGTTGCAATTGTTAATAATTATTAAAACTCCAATGAGTGAAAGACATGTAATGCACAATAAGAAGAATGTCTCTGTTTTGTGATTAATTATAATATTTCTTGTGTATTAGGTGTTTACTGAGGATCAGTGATGTCGAGTAACTCAGCAGAAATATTCATTCATGTGGAAAAACATTGTGGGAAAAATTCCCATGAAGTTCATGTCACTCTCATCACTAATCCCATTTCATCTCTTAAGAAGATTAAAAGATTTCGCTTCTGTGTGTGTGTGTGTGTGTGTGTGTGTGTGTGTGTGTGTGTGTGTGTGTGTGTGTGTGTGTGTGTGTGTGGTCCTCTCTGCCAACCCACACTGTGCAGGTCTCTGAATCATTTCCAGCTTGTTTAGTTCAGAGAACAGTCACGTGTGCTGGATAATAAAACTGTCAGCTTTGATCCATCAGCAGGAAGACACAGAAAATCTGATAATAATGTTTATACTAAAGCTTTTATGAAGGTTTAAATGCAGCAACATGCAGAATGACAGCGTTTTTTATTACGCTGTACGTCTGAGCTCAGACATTTTCTCTCAAATTTTAAACAAACAAACAAACAAACAAACAAATAAATAAAGACTGGTGTGAAAACATTTACTAGTCAAATAGATGGAGTGATGAAAGAAGAAAGATGTGGGAGAAGGAAAAGAAAAGAAATGAAGAGGAAGTAGAAAGACGTGAACGAGGATGAGGAGAAGGATTTGATGGAGGAGTTAAAGATGCACAAGAGATGAAGAAGAGAAGACGAGGATGTGGAGGAGAAAAAGAAATAATTGGAAGAGGAGAAGAAAAAAGAGCTGGTGTGAAAGATAGAGAGAAACGTTAAGGGTACTCTCAGAGGAACAACCGAGGAACTTTAAGAGTGTGGAGAAGAAAGAAACAGAGCAAGAGGAAAATGTGGAGAAAGACAATGAGGGAAGGAAGAGAATGAAGAACAGATGGAAAAAGAACTTGTAGGAAGTAAAAGAGGAGGAGAAAAAAGATGAGCAGTGAGCAGGAGGAAAAGGAAGTGGTAAGGGGACGATGACAAGAAACAAGGAGGATGAATTAGAGGAGGAAAAGAAAAAGAAGTACAATGGACAAGGCAGAAGTGGAGGAAAGGAAAACAAGAGGTACAAAATAAAACAAGAAAAGGTGAAAGAAAACATTAAAAATGGAGTGAATGATGATGGGGAAGGAGGAAAGAATGGAGGATGAGGAACAGAATGATATGAAGATGAGAAGAAGAGAAATAGGAAGTGATTGAGCTGTTTGGAAAGGATATAGAAGCAGAAGAGATGGAGAAGGAAATGAAGAGGCTGGGGAAGAAGAGGAGGACGAAAAGACAGAAAAGTAGAAGAAGAAAGAAGAAGAAAAAACATGAGGAGAAGATGGAGGAAAAAGAAGAAGTGTAAGAGGGAAAAAGG
>CM074948.1:468119-487004 GCA_037577455.1 Pangasius macronema | reverse complement strand
AGAACCACACACTCACAGAGAGAGAGAGAGAGAGAGAGAGAGAGAGAACCACACACTCACAGAGAGAGAGAGAGAGAGAGAGAGAGAGAGAACCACACACTCACAGAGAGAGAGAGAGAGAGAGAGAGAGAGAGAACCACACACTCACAGAGAGAGAGAGAGAGAGAGAGAGAGAGAGAACCACACACTCACAGAGAGAGAGAGAGAGAGAGAGAGAGAGAGAACCACACACTCACAGAGAGAGAGAGAGAGAGAGAGAGAGAGAGAACCACACACTCACAGAGAGAGAGAGAGAGAACTACACACTCACAGAGAGAGAGACAAAGAGAGAGAGAGAGAGAGAGAGAGAGAGACTTTTACAATCCTTTATTTTACACGTCACATTTCACACAGATCAGAGTGACTCAATAAATATATAAATATTCTTTAAAAAGGCATTTAAATAAATTAGGCTAAACAAAGCAGTGAACAGTTAGAGTGTGTAGCTGTGATGTTCCTGTCGGTCTAACGCTGGTGTTAAACAGAGTTCTTCCTCCACTACAGAGCCCAAAGCCTCAATGCCACAGTGCTTTAAACACTTCCAAATCCTCCATACTCTTAAAAATTAAATTAATCAGAATTCTTGATTTAGTTAGTCTGGAGAGAATTTTTATGGTGTCACAGTCTGTGTTTTGTGCCATTTAGTTTTTTCTGCTCAGGTATACTGCCATTTTGGCCTGACCAAATATAAAATTAATCAGCTAACACTTAAACCTCTTTCTCCTGACATATTTAAAACCACGAATAAAAATCTGAAAAGTAAAATCCACATAAAATGGCCTTAAAATGCTCTGTAAAAACACAAAAAAGACTGCAACCTGGAGCAGTGTATAAATGTGTGAACAAAGTGGACATCAGGGATTGAAATAGGGATAATAGAATTCACTGAAACAATACCATGTAAAATCCTCCACTGGAGGTCAACTTTTTTGGTTAATGGTGGTTTGTACAGTTCGCTCCACTCTGGTTTAATATCATCGTTAAAACCTAGTTCACTTCGCTGTGGGGTGTCCACCCTCCCATTCAGTTTTTTCATGTTTAGAACTTTCACACAAGCCCTGTACAGCAGTTTACCCGACACTGTTTCAGGGTTCATTTCTCCCTCACCTCTACACTCCAGGAGGAGCCCCGCACACCCATCTAGGTCTGGAGCGATGCTCAGCTGGGGAAAGGGTTCTTCCTTTGCAGGGCTGATCTTGCAGGTTTTATAGTCCATCAGCTGAACATGCTCCTCTGATGTTAGGGTGGACCTCCAATGATCTAAGAGCCTGTTGACCACTGAGCTGCCAAGTCTGCCAAGTCCTCTGCCCATAATAGGTCTGTTCCTGTAATGCTCACCAGCTGCCAGAGTGTCACGATCCCTGAGGAGACCAGAACCCTGGACAGTGTAGGAGCAGCCGCATTAGAAATGTCCAAGTGCCCACTGTACACCAGGGGCTCTTCCAACAGCCAGTCTAATGTTCTGCAAAGTAAAGTCCTCCTACCATCCATAACAGTCCATAGGCCACTGCTCTCCATACTAGTGAGGAGTCTCTGAATGAACTGGAGGCAAAAGGCTGCAGTTCTGCTGACCAACCAGACCAGCTCCTGCCCCCCCTTCCTCTTTAGGCAGATGGAGAACACTCTGAGGAATCCAGTGTAGACCGTCCCAGAAGAAGTCCACTAGCAGGGCCTGGATGTTTGCTAGCATATTTGTAGGCAGATCCATACATGCCATCTTGTGCCACAGGGATGATGCCACTAAGTTGTTGATGACCAGCGTTTGCCCCCTGTAGGACATTTTTGGGACCAGCTGCTTCCACCTGCTCAGTCTGCCCTTTAATTAAATTCAATTCAATTTTATTTGTATAGCGCTTTTAACAATGGACATTGTAACAAAGCAGCTTTACAGAAATAAATGGATTTACAAAAAATATATTGTAAATATGTGAATTTATCTCTGCTTTACATGCTCAACAACGCCCTCCCAGTTTTTATTTAAAAATGCAATGCGACCCAGAAAAACACTCAAGTATTTAAAACCACCCTTTTTCCACAACAAGCCTCCTGGTAGTGTAGGCTGTCCATCGCCCCACTCTCTATATTAAAAGTCTTTTAAAATATCAATTAAAATATTTACATCTGTCTGCGTTCCTACCATTACGACCAGGTCATCTGCATATGCTGAAAGACAGAGAAGAGCAGTGGAAAGCGGAAAACCAGAAAGTTGATCTCTCAGTTTACATAAAAGAGGTCCAATTGCTAGAGTATACAGCATTCCATGACAGGGAACAGCCTGTCTAATGCCTCTGTACACTCTAAATGGGACACGAAAACCACCATTAACCTTCAGTACACTCTCAATTTCACTGTACAAAGTCTTGATCATGGCTATAAAACCTGGGTTGAACCCAAAGGTTTCCAGTACCTTCCACAATTATTCGTGTTCAACCCGGTCAAAAGCCTTTTCCTGATCTAGAAAAATGAGACCAGTCTTAAAGACCAATAGCCAGGATATGTCCAAAATGTCACGAATTAAATATATATTATTAAGTATAGACCTTTGGTCATGGTAAATGATCTGCTCCATTACCTTTGTCAGTCTTGAGGCTAATGTTTTTGAGAGCAACAGTGCACAGCAGTGAGACCGGGCACCAGTTCTTCAGGTATGTCAGGTCTCCATTTTTTGGCAGCAGGGTCAGGACAGGCCTCCTGCAAATCAACGGGACCTTACCTCCCTTCACAGTGTCCTGTAGAACTTCTAGAACATCCTGCCCTATTACTGTCCAGAAGGTTTTGTAGAACTCTACAGGAAAACCATCTATGCCTGGCGCCCTCATGGAGCTCTCCTAGTGTCAGCTCTCTGTCGGTTTCTTTGGCTGCCTGCTCTGAGACCTTCAGCAGGTTCTTGAGAAAGCTCTCCTCCACCATCTGTGCCCCTGACTGCTCAGTGCTGTACAGCTTCAAGTTTGCGAATTTCAGTGGGCTCTAATGAGAGATCCCCTGATTCTGTTTGCACAGGATGTATGAATCTTTTCTGTCCATTCTTCTGTCCGAGACCAAAGAAGAACTTAGAAACTTAGAAGGAGCATCCATGTCAGTCATGCTTTTAATGCATGAGGGAACCAGCGCCCCCTGTGATGTAATTCCCAACAGGCTGTTCATTACAGCTTTTTTACTTCTGAGGGCTTCAATATACCCTCGTTCTCCTGTGGCCTCCAAAGACTGAAGTTCCACTATTCTAATCTCCAGAGCTTTCATAATGTCTCTTGTGATGTTAAGAGTGTATTGTTGACAAAATATTGTAATTTGTATTTTAGCCACATTCCACCACTGCTGTATACTACTAAAAGCCACCTTCTCTGATTTAAAAGCATTCCAAGAATAAATAAAAGACACTCTAAAATTAGTATCTTCTAAAAATGTGGTGTTAATATGCACTCCTAGGCTTTACTTTTTTTTTTTTTTCTTTTTTTTTTTACTGAGAGTACGCTGTACCATACTCTGATCAGACTTGCCAGCTGGAACAATAAAATATTTTGTAAAAAATGTCAGTTGATGTTTAAAACTATAAACCCGATCCAATCTTGCCAGGGAGAGTGTGCTGTCGATAGAGTGGGCCCATGTGTACTGTCTCTGTTTTTTATTTAAAGTTCTCCATATATCACTTAATCCATTGGCCTCCATCATCTCCCACAGGCGCTTACGGGAGGCTACATGAGGTTCCGCATGGTTCCTATCCAAGTTATCAGTTGTGCAATTAAAATCCCCACCCAAAATTAAAATGTCAAGAGTGCTGCAGTTAGCAATTACATTATTCAGCTTATCTAAAAACACTATTCTCTCCACTGCACTGGTGGGAGTGTACACACAGATAAAAACAAGAATCTCATTCTCATAACATCAATATGCTTCTGCTTCACTAGTTCATATAGCTTTACTCGCTTTTCATATCCACTTGCCCCATTAGTGTTCAGACTCATAAACTGAATACCATTCATTAAAAAACAGTGTAGATAAACAAACAGATCAGATTTTGGCCTGTTTGTTCCCCTGTCCCTTACCTCATTTTTTCTCTTACTTAAACGTGGGCTCAGCCTCCATCTCCACGTCTCCCCCTAACCCCCTGCACTGGTGTAGTGACTGGTGTTTCCAAGCAACGACTCTACACTCCTGTATCTGCCTCTGCCTGTACTGGCAACTCCAGCACTGTGCCAGAATCCACTGGGTCTTATTCAGCCAAGCAGGGCCTCTCTTGGTCTGTTTCAGCCAGGCAGGGCCTCTCTTGGTCTGTTTCAGCCAAGCAGGGCCTTCCCAGGCCCAGTTCAACCAAGCAAGGCCTCTTCAGAGCCCTTTCAGATAAACAGGCCACTTTGGAGCCAATTTAGATGAGCAGGGCCTCTTCAGAGCCTGTTGAGACAAGCAGGGCCTCACCATGGCCAATTCAGACATGCAGGGCCAGTTTGGAGCCAGTTCAGCTGAGCAGGGCCTCTCTGGGGCCAGTTTAGATGAGTACGGCCTCTTCAAAGCCAGTTCAGATGAACAGTGCTTCTCCAGGGTCGGTGCAGCTCCAGTGGGCTCCAGGCTGGGCTTGGGCTCATTCTTCTTGGGTTCTGGTGTAGCAGCAACTCCAGGGCTCTCAGCAGCCGGCTGAGCTGTGGCCGCAGGGGGAACGGCCCCAACAGGCTCAGCTGCATTCTGTCCGGGCTACTCAGAAACACCACGGTCACTCTTTCTGGACAGGCACAAACAAGATGACCTGTTTAACTGCATTTAAAGCACTTCAAAACCATCAATACTGAATTTATACACTAGGTTTAGTTCATCTATACCATCTTTAAGAATCATGAAAACCATTCTCCTAAAAGACACCAGGTGTCTAACCAGTAGGGACTTACAGCCAAGGGGCAGTTTCTTTATAGGGGGGACCAGCTGCCCATATCTATACAGATCTTTGGAGATTATTTCATCAGATATAAAGGAGGGATGTTGGACAACATAATCTTTTTTGATGGGGAACTGAGGGGAGAAACCATTGTAAGCCATTGTAATCACGATACCATGCTGAACTAGATTACCTGCTCTGCTGACAGCATTCAAGAAAACTACGACTGCTCTGTTCATGCGGGAGGCAGAGACAATGTTCTCATGCTTCATCACATCTCCAACTGATCTCAAACAGCACTCCTCTACACTCGCCCCGCACAGCACCTGCACATCACCCGCACACTCGCTACTCTCTCTCTCTCTCACACACACACACACACACACACACACACACACACACACACACAGACACAGCTACTCACTTACACACTTGCTCACACAACAAACATAATAAATCTGAGATGTTACATTAAATGTTGATAGAAAATTGAGAGAGAACCACACACTCGCAGAAAGAGAGAGGCATACACAGAAACCACACTTACAGAGAGAGAGAGAGAGAGAGAGAGAGAGAAAGAGAGAGAGAGAGGAGAGACAGAACCACACACTTACAGAGAGAGCCAGTGAGAGAGAGAGAGCCAGAGAGAAAGACAAATAAACAGAGATAAGAAAGATAAGGAGAAAAGAACAATAGAAAGAAAGAAAAATCAAAAGAAAGAGAAAGTGAGAGCAGTTCACTTCAGTGAGCACTGAGACACGCTCACTTCCATTATACTCAGCTTGTGAGTTAATCTGCAGTTCATGTCACAACTTACGCTCATGTTTAATGACCACACTCTCCGATACTGCTCTGTGTGCTCATGTCAGTCGTCCTCACACTCTCTGTTACACACTATAAACATATTAAACTTAAAACTCACCAACATACACAAAGCTAAATAAAATGATCTGGAGATCACAAGTTCGAATCCTGACGATGCCACAGCCATCCATGGCCAGGAGTCTAAGAAAGCATAACTGGTCCTGCTCTTTGGATGGGAGGGGCATAGTCTCTCTCCTCTATCAATCACAGTGACACTAGCCAATCTTCAGATCATGTATGTGGAAGAAGGTAGACAGCGCTTTCCTTCGAGTGTGTTACGCTGCCCTGTGATGCAGCATGAGCAGCAGTTCAAAAAGATTCATGTGTTTCGGATGACCTGTGTGATAGCCTTCCCCCTCCCTGACTGGTGGGTGGGAACTGCCATTTCTAAATTTTCCTAATTTCCAAAATTGGGGGAAAAAAAATCCAGAGACTGTAGAAATTCCAGGAATTATATATGACGTTATGTACAGCACTTTGGATCAACTAATGTTTTCTTTAAATGTGCTTCATAAATAAAACTTGACTTGAAAACTTTTTAAAAATTTAAAAAAAAAACGTGTTTATACTCAGTATGAAAAAAAAAGGTATTTTTCGCCCCCTACTGATGAATACACTGGACAATTTCAAAAGTGAGGCAAAGCTTTTGTATGAAGTGATCTACTCTGAATGGTAAATTGTATTGGTTAGTATTTGTACAGCTGTCCCTAGTTCAGCAAGGGTGGAGTTAGACCAATAATCATCCTCATCACTTACTGCGATTTGAACCCATGACCTTCTGATCATTGTCCCTGAACCACCAGTCCTGTAACAGAAGTACAAGCATGTTAGATACTGTAGCGAATAAACAAACCTAGCTTCATGTCGAACACAATCACAGAGGAACTTGTTGAGGAACTGGTTGAGGAATCTGGTTGTAATCAGTGTTAGATGAACAGGAATCACACACTGACGTGTTCTGGTGTAACCGTGCGGAGAGACGCTCTGCGCTGCGTCCGGCTGGAGGATTGGTGAACGATGGTGAGCCCTCAGCGGGTCTGCGAGCAGCTCAGGGTCATCTCCGTGTGACTGGAGTTTTCAGCTTGGTGATTATTATGGGATGCTGGCGGTTGTGTGGTGGTCAGCGGCTGGATGAGTTTCCCCTCGTGTGGTTTTCTGACTCTCGTCTTTCAGAGAGGAGTGTGTCTGACCGCCAACATCTGACCGTGAGGCAACACAATGAGCTGGACCTCATCACACGCTTCAAACACACACACACACACACACACACACTTCATCAACTTTTAGTTTAATCACAACAAAATCTACGATTTTACTTTTTACACATCATCTTTATTTTAATTTATTAACTCACATCAGGGTTGAGTTTGTTATAATAAAGTTACACTTCATAAGATGACGGTGACTACACTAATTAATTTTTATCACAATGTTTATGTACAGGCTTCACGGATAAACCAGATCGACTCTTTCTGAAGGAAATCCTGCAAAGAGCTGAAAATGATGGAGGGATGAAAGAAAGAAGTTTAAATTATGATCCATGTAATGTGTGTTTTATAAAATCTCTCCAACATTTAACAGCGATAAAGTGGAGGATGGAAGTGATGGGGGGATGAAAGGGTGTAAGAAAGAAAGAAGGACACCAGATGTAGAGGTGAAAGAAAGAAAGAAAGAAAGAAAGAAAGAAAGAAAGAAAGAAAGATGTATAAAAGAGTGTGATGGATGTGTAGGCGAGAAGGAAAGAGAAAGAAATATTCACTATTTTGCTATAAATCACTATTTTGATTTAAAAATAAAGAAGGGAAAAAAAGGGGGATGCAGGGATGAAAACAAGGGAAGTGTGCGGTGATAGTGACGGAGTGTGAGTTCCAGTGTTGTGCTGTAAGAGACGCATTCAGGGGCGGAGACTTAAACCAAAAACTAAATGTTTACGTCGGGAAACTTCTTCTTCTTCTTCTTCTTCTTATTATTATTATTACTACTACTACTGAAGGGTGTGATCGTGGGGAATCTGACACACACACACACACACACACACACACTGTAAACATGAAGACATTAGGTGTTACCCACGATGCATCTGTGCCGTGACTCACTGTCTCCGAGAGCAGGACCTGAGCTCAACGACACTTGTTTGGTTCGTGCTTAGTTTTTTGATTTTGTACAGAATCAGTCCGAGCACGAAAGACGTTTCCAAACAGGTGGAGAAATTTACAGGCCCGCTTCGGTTTCCTGACAGGATGAATAAAACCCACCAGTAAGCTGGAGCGCCGCTCGACCCGGCTCCCGGCCCGGCCCTGTCGCTGCACTGATATAATATAACGCTGAGCAGTTTGTTTGGGTGGCCTCGACTCTACTCCACTCATTACTCAACCCCTGTTTTTTCCCTCTTTCAGCCTCTCAGCTGCTGCTTTTCGTGCCACGGTGGACGGACGTGTGTGTGTGTGTGTGTGTGTAGACGCTAATCTCTGAGCATCTCTTGCCAAATCTGGAAAAGTGAGCAGCATTAGCCGGGGCTGCACCAAAATTTTTCTTTTTCAGCTGCTGAGTGAAATACTAGCACAGTTTTCCTCATGCTAGGAGGAAATCGTCCGTCCAGCGCTTAGTCAAAACACAACTTTTCTTCAATAATCATTCAGTCGATCCATTTTAAGAGGGAAAAGGCCATTTCTGGTTCGAACTGTAACAGAAACTGAGTTTTAAAATGTGTCTAATCATTGAAATGGTGAAGTAAGAGACTTTTATTTAAGATTTATGGAAGGAGTCTCCAGTGTCAGCGCTTTGTAACAGTCAGATGTAAAGCTGTAACTGTAAGTTTCCTGACATCTGCTTCTTCACACCACACCATCGCTCAGTATTTTACTGTCCTGAAGTGGATTAAGAGCTGATGTCATTTCCTTACTTTATTAATTGCTAGTTAGCATGAAATCTAATTAGCATTCCACCCCCAAAAAAAAAAAAAGTTAGGAGCTTACCCAGAATGCATTTCTGCACTCTAATGCAGTTTGGTCTTTAAATTGTGAATGAAGCTGTTAGCTATAAAGTTTTGTTGATCCTTCATCGGTACATGTGACTTTACTTCATTAGTGAGTTAGCTAAGATACTGTATAGCATACGATGTAGCAAAATCCCCTCAGACTCCTCCCCCTGCACTGATACGTAATGAGATATGGACTTATGGAGTCAGCTAATGTTTATTTCCTCTTCTGGATAACAGCCATATTTGTGTTTGAGATGGCTAACATTAGCTAGCTAATGTGATGCCATGTTACAGCTTATGATGCTCACTTGCTAGTTAGCATTAGATTTAGTATCTCGTAGCTTCATTAAGTTGTGCAAAATAATACAATGCAAAATAGTAGGATGTGCTGGATCAAGTGCTATTTTAAAAGCTGCTTCATACTATAGTATATTGTTAAATTAAACCAGATGTTGCTTGGTAACCGTGGAGGTGTGATATTACACACAGGTGTAATTAATAAATCTAAATGTGGAGCTCAGAAAACACACTTAAGCAGCTGTGTAACATGACTCCGAATTTTTTTCTTTCCTCATGTAAATACTAACGTAACTTATGGACTCCGGTCGTTAGGGATCTTAACCTGTCTATTGTTAAATGCTCTATAAAAATAAAACTAACATTGAAGCTACTGTGCATCCAGGACGGAGCGAAGCCGTGGTGTCTTCATGAGAAATTCCACGCCTCGTGCACAGCATGAAGGAAAGGTTTGAGTGAACGAAGGCTGTAAAACTCACAATGGGAAAGCAGCCGAGTCAGAGAGGTTAATCTGGTGATCTCTGCGAGGAAATAAACTGTCTGTACTTCCTCCTGAGGAAAACACTGGCGAGGTGGACTGCGGGATAACGAGCTAGCACCGAGGGTGAGTAATGGATCCTCAATCAGGACTCGGTTCTGGCGAGCGAAAGTGCGTCCAATCTCAATACACAAGCTAAGCCTAGAAATCCCGGTTGCAGTCTATAACACCACGGCATGTTTGGAAAAGATTTTACGAGCTTGGCGCTGTGTTTGTAGTGAGGCCTGTATTTCACACCGAGCAGATGAATAAACTGTCGCTTTACGCAGGAGGAAAAATTTGTTAATCTGGATAAATTTATAAAGAACGGCCATTTTAATACAATAATTGAATTGCTCAAGACTTACGTAAAGTAATATGATAATTTAAAAAAAGAAAAGAAAGACGATGGTTCTTCTCAAGTTAAGAATTGCAGAAAAGTAGTGGGAATGGGAATTTCCAAATCCCACACACCCCTCTGTATAATTGCACACTTTAAGTCCTGAAAATAACAAAGCATTCACGTGCCACTGGAACGCCACTCGTTCACCGAACAGGAAGTGGAGCTGTATCTCCACACTTCCCCCAGTACTTCAGACTCGGTCTTGATGTGGTGAGCCGTTTCCTCTCTGTGAGGGGTGTGAGAACCGAGCGAGGGAGGAAGTGTGTATTTATCTGCTTTTTGGTGGGGCTCGGCGCTGCGCTTTGATCGGCCCCTCGCAGAGCTCCTCGAGGTGGATGTCACTAATCTCCAAACCCACACGCTGAAGAAGATCAGACGCTTTATGACAGCACTGGCAGCGAAGGCGGGATCATGGTTAAAACTGTCACATCACACATCAAATCAGACTTTCTTTTAATCTTCTGCCTGTTTGTGGAACATGATGTGTGTTAGGAAATTATCTTCCAGCTCTCCAAGAACATTCTCAAAGACATCAAACGAGCTTCATGATCATTAACAATCATTATTCACCACAGTTTGGGGGAGAAGTCAACTCCAGAATGCCTAGGGTTTTCTGTCTTCATTTACATTTATGGCATTTGGCAGACGTCTTTATCCAGAGCGACTTACATTTATCTCATTTATACAACTGAGCAGTTGAGGGCTAACGGCCTTGCTCAAGGGCCCAGCAGTGGCAGCTTGGAGGTGCCAGGGATTGAACTCATGACCTTCCGATCAGTAGTCCAACGTCTTAACCACTGAGCTACCACTGCCCTTCATGAAGGAAGCTTTAGAGGTTTTTCATATCAGAGGAGGAACCTAACCCTTATTACTAAGACTGCGGACCAAAGAAACAGACAAGAACAAAATAAAGGAGAAAAAAGTAATCCACTGAAAATTGTAAGAATTTAACCTTGGAAGAAAACCTCGAGCAATTCCTGATCCTTGAGGGCTAGCAAACCGACCCATTATGCATCTGGCTCATATTTTTATGGCTAGTCTAGGCCATGCTAGGTTAAAGGAAATGCAGTGGATTATGATTGGATCTTATTTTGCTTTATGGATTGTGCGCTAACAAGCTAGCCAGGCCAAAACAGTGAGAGTGTTCAGACCAGCAGTGTCCAACTAAAATTTTGTTTAATTCTGGATTAACTGTTAGCTTTTAACGCTTAACGAATAATCACGCTTAATGCTACCACTTTTGACCAACACGCACTTCTCGGTCCATTCGTCTTTAAACATTCTGTTTCTGTCATCGACTTTTCTTTCAAAAAGCATCGTTAATCTACAGAAGCTCCTTTCCACCATGTATGAGAAAATATTATGCACATGTAGCTAGCAATTACAACTTTTTAATCTCGCAATTGCAGATTAATAACATGCAACTGTGAGTTAATATTTTACAACTCTGACTTTTTATTTTGCAGTTATGTGTTATCAAACCACAACAAAACCCAGAAGTGTGTAAACAAGGAATATAACCAGGCTGAAGTCTGGCAAAGTGCTAGATAAATCTGCGTAATACTTCAATACTTATCAGGGCTGAGTTTCCCCAATGCGTCATCTTAACAAAACAATTTCCCTCAGGGAATCTATCTATCTAGGAGTAAGAGTGTTTTAATGTGATGCTCACTCTACACTTCAGACAAACGCATGTGGTTAGGAGACACTGAAACACAGGGTCGGATACAGACACTGAGCTGGTTCTTGTTTAGAGTCGCTGAACTACGGCCAGATTTATTCGTACGTGTATTACCTCTGCTATAGAATTTTTTCGTTCCTGGTTTATTCTGCTGAAGTACGACCCATATCAGGACAACGAGTGCTGGCTCAGACACATGAGAGTCCGATATGTCAGTATTTACTGTTTAGCAAACGTGGTCTTACTGTTAGATTTTCAGAATACTTCACTCATGTCAGGTTTGAGTTGAATCTGACCTGAATGGACGTTATTGGACGAGCTGCGGATTCAGATGAGATCAGCGCCATCGTTTGACAGAAGTACTGAAAGTGGAAAAATAGGATTTCACGTGGTCCGTCTGTGATTTGACCCCCGTATGAGCAGGATGTGTGGAGCAGCCCTTCTGAAGAGACGTCTGAAACCTCTGTCCAAAAGTCTCTTTATTAGTTCTTCGGCATTTGTGTTTTTTAATACCAGATTCTTCATTTCTCCCTGGAGAGAGATTGCTATCAGCTTCCGACGGATCGGAGAGAGATTATTAATCAGAAAGATATTTTACGAGTGTGTCGAAAATGCATTGGTTTAAAACATCTGCTTGTATTGGACGTGTAATATTTCATATAACTTCAGTGCTGGATTATTACGAAGATATTCTCCAGCAGCAGACGACGGGTATCTCGGCTGGTTATCTGGAAATAATTGAGGAAGTGAGGATTGAGGATATTAAATCATTGGGCTTTGGTCTCCGACGTTTACCGAGACATTTCCATCCGTCTGTCCCATTTCTTACTCACTGTACAAACAGGGCTGTGTTTATAAGCGGGAGAGGCTGATTGCGTTTTTCATTGTTTTGGGAACTGTGATACTCGTGTCGAGTCGTGCGTCAACACCCCGTGAACAAAAATCATGACTTAATGCAGCTCTGACCCAAAAGCCTGCCACCTTTTAGATTTTACAGCAATGATGCCTTTGTGAATTCTCCAACACATCTGATTTTCTCAGCACCTGAAGTGTAATAATCACCGTGTGTGGTGCTGTTCTAGTAAAATAATCGACACCAGGGTGGTGTGATGGAGTGGAGTTCCTGTCACCACCCTGAAGCTTGACACGTGAAGCGTAAACTCCTCTGTCCTGAAGACGTCGGAAAACTTAAAGTTACAGCTCCACCTCTGACTGTTACAATGCGCTGACACTGGAGACTCCTTCCATACATGTTACAAACAGATGTCTCAAGAAAACATCACCACATCAACGACTACACACATCTTTCCTTTTAATCCGTTTATGTGGCACGTCTGCTGTACACGTCCCTGCGAATGAGCTGTTACTATAGAAACGATGACACATTAGAACGAGCGCATTAATTATAAATAAAGCTGTGATTTGTAGCTGCGCTACTGTCAGAGCTGCTGTTATAGAAAATGAATCAACACCTTCTGACCAATCAGAGTCCAGAATTCAGCAGCGCTGTGGTTTATTTCTTTAGTTATATTTTAGCTGTGAGGGTTTTTTTTTCATTATAAATCAAATCATGTATATTTACATAAGGTTATTCTTTAAAGTTCTACCTTTTAGTTTCGTCTCCCAGGAGCAGCGTTTTTCACTGCTTTTTTTTTTTTTCGTCTGGGTGTTACAACTTCTGTTTTTTTATCAGGTGCTGAAAGTTCACACAGGCAGATTTTCCACCGCCAACTGGGTGTCGACGAAAGCGTTTCCCTTCACCAGGGAGCTGAGGTCATAACTTTAACATCACTCGGGGAAGTGACCTACTCTCTGAAGTGCACAGGGAAGTGTGCGGAGACGACCAGCCCAGACTGCATGGGTCACATGACTGAAAAGGTTCCTCGGGTGCCATGAAACAAACCTACACTACGTGGTGTTGATTGATGCATATTGTAAACATTGTAATATTTGGATGAGAACTAATCAATTTAAAATAACAGACAGACTGAAAATTATACACACACACTCACACACACACACTTTCACCTGTCACGTCGACCGCACCGTGCCTGTTCCACATGACTGCTTAATGACATCATTACGCTCTTTATTTACTGGGAACGGCTCAGTATTAACATGGTATATAAAGCGCCGAGCGTTATTACACACTCGGGACCTCGCTCACTCGCGAAAACATTCCAGTCACCGCGCCGTACGAAGATGACGCATTGCATGTGTACATGAAGTGGCTCGGTTATAAATGGATGTGAATTCCTGTGAACAACACACACATGGAGGTCTGTGAGCGGTTTAGCGCTGTGGTCTGGACAGGTTTAACAATCGTATGGGTATTTTTATAAACTTATAGAATTTGTACAATGTGACCCCTCATTTATTGTTCCAACAAAATTCATAACGAGATCAGGTTCTGGATTAAAACATGACAACACCCCAGACTAACCCAGACTAACTCAACATGAAACCTAGCCCAGACTAACTCAACACAAAGACTAACCCAGACTAACTCAACATGAAACCTAGCCCAGACTAACTCAACATGAAACCTAACCCAGACTAACTCAACATGAAGCCTAGCCCAGACTAACTCAACATGAAGCCTAACTCAGACTAACTCAACATGAAGCCTAGCCCAGACTAACTCAACATGAAGCCTAACTCAGACTAACTCAACATGAAACCTAGCCCAGACTAACTCAACATGAAACCTAACCCAGACTAACTCAGAGCTTAGACTGAACCATTTTAAACTTGAGTACCCCAGACTAACCAAGATGAACTATCCGATGTCACCCGTGTAGTACATAGCTATAGAAGGGATTTAGAGTCTGGTTCCTCTCAAGGTTTCTTCCTCATATCATCTCAGGGAGTTTTTCCTCACCACCGTCACCTCTGACTCACTCATTAGAGATAAATTTTTAAGTGTAAAATTTATATCCTGAATCCATTTATTTCTGTAAAGCTGCTTTGTGACAATGTCCATTGTTAAAAGCGCTATACAAATAACACTGAATTGAATTGAAGTCAGGTTGTTTGTCCTGGTTTCCAAACTCAACAGCAGATTCCTGAGTAACCCAGACTAGCCCAAATTAACTCATTTAACTTATCAGTCTAATCTAAGTAACTCAGAATAAACCAGAATATTTTAATATAATCCAGACTATCCCTGAGTAACCCAGTCTGACATCACCTAACCCTGACTAAACAATACTAGTTTCAGTAACCCAGTCTAACCTAAACTAACCCAAAGTAAAACAGCTTAATAACAAAGACTATAACAAAATATTACAGGCTAGTGTTAAACAACTCAGTCTAACCTTGACTAAACATGACTATCCCAGATTAACACAAAATAACTCTCCTAGACTAACTCAGCGCAGACTATTTTACCATAATCCCGACTGGTCCTGAGTAATCCAGTCTATCCTCATTTAACCTTAACCCAGTGTAATCACAGCTAGCCTGAACTAAATCAGACTAATTACACCAACTACGCCAAAATGTCTCAGATTAGTGTCAAGTACACCAGTCTAACCTTGAATAAATCTAACAATCCCAGATTAACGCAAAATAACTAATCAGTCTAATCTGACTAACTCAGAGTAAACCAGAATGAATATTTCAACATAATCCAGATTATTCTTCAACAAACCCAGACTGGCCCCAAATAACCCACTTTAACCAAGTCATTACAATCTAAATAACCCAGAGTAAACCATCATTTAAAACTATCTTTAAATAATCTCTACTAGGGTTGAGTGACCCAGTCTAATTAACCTAGAGTAAAACAGATCCATAACTCAGACCGGAGTAACCTAGTCTAATCTTGACTAACCAGGCTAGTCCATAGTAACCCGGGTTAATAACTCAGATAAACCTTGGGTTAACCCAGTCTCTAATGTACTATCCCATATAATCGTAACACCGTGTTAATCATAACACTGTTTATGAACTTAGCGATAACCTGTAAGTTAATCGCTATACGAGGAAAACATAGCAGCAACGCTAACGCTGTGTGTGTGTGTGTGTGTGTGTGTGTGTGTGTGTGTGTGTGTGTGTGTGTGTGTGCGAAAACCAGGCTGAGGGTTAAAGTATCCCTGTCGTACACTGATCACGTGAAGGATGGAAAAGTAATTAATAAACGACGCCACACACACACACACACACACACACACACACACACACACTAAACTGCGAGCAACAATAAAAAATGCAACAGGATCCTTAGAGTTATAATTAAGGAGGATAATGAGGGATGATTACAGGGCGTGTGTGTTCTCGTGTTTACGTGTGTGTAGCTCAGTTTCCATGGCAGAGAGGGATTTACGGCTGTCACAAAACTCTTTAGCCAGTCCGTCAACGTGATCCGAAACACGACCCGTACGTTCACAACCGCACGACACGAGCGAGCCGAACGCTGCTGATGAGAAACTAACCGAAGAGTGTTTCCTGGATGTGTCACGGCTCAGGACGCCTATTCAAGAAACGTCTCCATATTGTATTTTTTTTTTTAAAGTTGTTTAATATCGGGTTATAAATGATGATATATGTGTTGAAATAAATCTAATAAGAGTCTAGAATATCAGCAACATATTGCTGTAATGATCTCATTAATCACTGGTTTAATTTAACAAAATGGCTTCCACACTCATTATTCAGCAGCACATAGAATAGCACTTGATCCAGCGCAGACGTCGAGCTCTGAATGTTACTGTTGCGCAACTTAATGAAGCCACGAGACACTAAATCGAGGTGATGAAATGGTATTGTGTGTGTGTGTGTGTGTGTGTGTGTGTGTGTGTGTGTGTGTGTGTGTGTGTGTGTGTGTGGGATGCAGGAGATTGTACCACATTTCTGTATTTTGTTGAATGAATAAAGTAATAGATAATAGAACCGCTTCTACATTACATGATTTTAAATCTGAGTTAAACACATATCTCTTTTCTTTAGCTTATGATCAATATTTGATTTCCTGTGTTGTATGTTATTGTTATATATTATTTGTTTCTTTTGTAATCATTGTATAGCACATTGGTCACCTGTTGTTGTCTTTCATTGTGCTCTGTAACTAAACTGACACTGACAAACTGTTTTAGACAAACTCCGCCCTGTGTGCGTAACTCTCGCGTCACTTCTGAACAGCGCTTGGGTCAGTAGTCTGAGGCCTGAGCTCTGATCAGAACTAATGATTTTGGAATTAAATTCTAACGACTCTAGATACGACTCTGATAGCTAGTAGTAGATAGTTGGGGTTTTTGGTGATGATCCCCACTCTTTTTTCCCTCTTTTACAAACATGTTGTTCTCATGTTTTCAAGATTAAATTTCACCAAGTGAACCAAATTCCTTTTTTGTTTTTTTTTTGCATTCTGCATTCTTTCTGTTTTTTTTTCTTTCTAGCTGATTTTAATCTGTTTTGGCGTCTGACTGCAGGAGCAAGAGATAAATACAAATATAAATATAAACACTTTACAGCTTCTAACCTTAATATTTACACTAAGGTCAAATTTCCCCTTTTTACAAAAGCTTTCCCTGAGTGATGGAGTGAGGAGAAGGGATGGAGCTGGGGGGTCCCAACCTCTGATTAGTCTCTCAGCCCTCACACGCACACACATACACACACACACACACACACACACACGCACACGCACACACACACACACACACACACACACACACACGTAATGTTCCCTTGCATAATGGGTTTTTTTCTGGACGTAGATTAATCCTAGACTTGAACTTTCTCCCTCACACACACACACACACACACACACACACACACACACACACACACACACTCACACACACACAAGCGCGCACACACACAGGGGGTTTGAGTGAACACAGGCCCACCAGCTTTGACACTCAGCGCAGTGAGACCGCAATCTAATTTTATCCCGGGCCTGAGCGATGCTAAATTAGAGAGAAAATGAAGAGTTTATTTTACTGCCAGATTCTCTGGAATGTCTCTGTACACAGCTGTTTATCCTCCGGCACACAGACACGCTGCGCATTCACCCTGACTACCTACGGTTAACTAACCCAGGTCAGACTGAGTTATTCTGGGTTATTTTGGGTTAATATGTAGGGTTACTATGCAATATTAATCTGGTGTAGTCCTTATTAGTCAGGATTATTGTGTTAATCAGGACTACTATGGTTTAGTCTGGGTCAGTTATGATTAGCATGGGTTAACCAAAGTTACTCTGGCTTAGTCTGGGTCAGTTAAAGATTAGCATGGGTTAACCAAAATTACTCTGGCTTAGTCTGGGTCAGTTAAAGATTAGCATGGGTTAACCAAAGTTAATCTGGCTTAGTCTGGGTCAGTTATGATTAGCATGGGTTAACCAAAGTTACTCTGGCTTAGTCTGGGTCAGTTAAAGATTAGCATGGGTTAACCAAAATTACTCTGGCTTAGTCTGGGTCAGTTAAAGATTAGCATGGGTTAACCAAAGTTAATCTGGCTTAGTCTGGGTCAGTTATGATTAGCATGGGTTAACCGGGGTTACTCTGGCTTAGTCCTTTTTCCTAATTTAAGTTAATCTGCATCCTTGGCGAGACCCTGTCAAGGATCATGTCAAGAAACTGTTTTTTTTTTAGTTTACTTAGATTTAGTTTACTTCAATTCTGTTAACACAGAGTGATTCTTCTGGTGCAATCCCGGTTAGTGTGAGTTATTCTGGGTTAGTTTGTGTTTATTGTTAGGCTTACATCAGATTACTTTGGTATGGTTGGTATGACAAAAAATGAGTATGACTCATACTGGATTAGTCAGGACTAGTCAGGGTTAATTAGGGTTAGTTTAGGAATCTTATTTTGGGGCAGTCATGGCCTAATGGTACGAGAGTCAGACTTGTAACCCGAAGGTGAACCTGAAGGTTGTGGGTTCGAGTCTTTCTGCCTGTACATCAGTCTGTCTGTACATCAGTCTGTCTGTTAGATGTTTCTGCTGTGTCTCTGAGTTAAAAGGTCACTAAAGGCTCAGTGTTTGTCTCAGTTTTCCTTCATCTTCTTCTTCTGTCTGTCTCTCTGTCTGTCTCTCTGCCTCTCTGTCTGTCTCTCTGCCTCTCTGTCTGTCTCTCTGTCCGTCTCTCTGCCTCTCTGTCTGTGTCTCTGCCTCTCTGTCTGTCTCTCTGTCCATCTCTCTGCCTCTCTGTCTGTCATGTCTGGCTGCTTGAACTTGAACTTGACTGTCCCTCTCAGCACTACACGTGTTCCTGCTGCTAAAGGCCACTGATCCC
>CM074948.1:437916-454462 GCA_037577455.1 Pangasius macronema | reverse complement strand
ACTCCCCCACCTACAATCCCTGCCGGACCCGAGACTTGAACCCACCACCTTCAGGTTCACCTTCGGGTTACAAGTCCGACCCTCGAACCATTAGGCCACGACTGCACAAGTTGTCAGAATTCCTTCAGGAACATGTGGAAATGGAGGATATTTTGAGATTAGTTAGAATTAGTTTGGGGCAGTGGGATTGATCAGAATTCCCTAGGGAGTAGGTGTAAATGGGGACTTTTTTAAAAAGCGGTGAAGTTACAGTAATTTGCAGTAAGCTGCAGCGGTGGTGCTCATAGAGACAGTGTGGGGGATAACGACTGATCTGCAGATTATCTGTTAAATAAAGGTAAAGATCTGTAGCCATGTTTCCTTTTAGGGTTTTTACAGATTCCTCTTCGGTAAGCTCACTAAATCTCAGACTACTCACCACCCAGGAACGGGCGCTGGTCTGGCTCCGTCTGGCATTTCATTGTTAAAATGTAATTATTGTCGATGCAAAGAGAAGGGAAAAACCAAACAAAGGAGAAATATGTGAGCAATTTTCCTGAGCTCACGGTGGAGCAGCGTGAGTGTAAGAGGGGTTTTAAGCTCCTCCTCCACTGGATGTGAAGCCACACCAAATATTCACCGTCCACGAGTCTCAAAACATCGGTCTACCACAGGTGCAACTTTTCCCTGCCAATTAGCATGCGTCTCCGCCCGCAAATTCCCCGTCCGAACAGGGGAAAAATAATAATCACACCATGAAGGAGGGGGAGATGGTCTTTGATATTCTGGGTTTTTAATCGAAACCAGTCTCGTCGTGTTTTGACTGTATAGCTTTCTTTACTTTTGTTGTTTTTTTTTTTTACGAAGGGGATTCCGGGCTGATATCCCGATGGGGAAGCCCAAAAGTTTCATTTTTCTCGCTAGGGACTCCAGCCCATGGTGCACGTCATTGTTTTTCATTAGCCACCCACACACACACATACACACACACAGAATAATCAGCTCAGCTCATTTTCCACCTGTAACACTCTCAGGAATGACCCTACACCCTCCCCTGTATCTGTTCCACACATGGCAGGTTCCGAGTGGAGCAAGTTCAACATCTGGGAATCTTTTCGAGCGAGTTTCTCGATGGCGCAGCAGACCTTGGACTCCGTCAGCTCCGGTTTCTCCGGCTTTTCCACAAAAATAGGTGTTGTCCTCAAATTCCATGCAGTTAGAGAAATAAACCCACAAAGTATGTCTGTCTCTCATACTGTCTCCAACTCTGAGTGTGTGTGTGTGTGTCTGTGTGTGTGTGTGTGTCATGTAGTGATACAATCACTACAATCGCTTTCTTGGAATTTCTCTGCTTGAAATGGAACTCATTATCGTAGCATGACATGAGAATTTTCCATTATTATTCATATTTTTTTGTGCACTGTCCTAGGCTGTGTTTCAGGATAAATCCTGGAGCCTGGTGGGTTTTTTTTCTTCATTCTCTCCAGATTCTTTTTTTATGTTACCTTGTGTCACCTCACAAACATTACACAGCGAGCGCATTCTACACGTAGCATGGAAACGCCATAACGCTATTAGCATAGATCCAAAAGTCAGTGTGGACCCGAGCAGCGTCTCAGCCACGACTGTTTCAGAAGAATTAAAAACTAAATGTCCAGATTATATCAGACATTACTAGAAGATCCAGTAATAAATTTAACAGGTTGTAACAAAGTTAGGCTTCACACTCGCACGTGACGACCTCGGTTCCCCCGCTCACGACTTTAGCTCCTACCTGCAATTAGTTCCTGCAAAAATGCAAGAAAAAAATTACGAACTTGGTTTCGTCTTATCCTGTCGTATACGAGCTCTTGTTAAACGTGTATAGAGACATTACGAACAAAAATAAAGTTTGGAAGGAAGTAGCGGAGATCGTTGGTGTCTCTGCTGAGTGTAGGTAGCATGCTTGCTAATCTAGTCTGAGAACAAAGCTAGCATGAAGCCGAGCACATGGCATGGAAATCACACCACCGATTTTCACATTGAGCAGTGCGTTATTTAATTCGTGTTTAAATAGTTAGCTAGTTACAACCTTCTCATCAGGAAAAATTGATCATTTCAACTTCTGAGAATTTTGTAAGGTAACGACTTCTAGCTCGTAAATTGTACCATCTGCTTCAGCTCATATTATTTAATTTAAAATGAATTAGGTAACTTTAGAAGCTATTTAAATCTATTTCTCATTAGAACTAAAAAAAAGGCCACGCCCACAAGCAATAGCATTGGTGATCGTTACAAGTGCGATATATCGATTGTGTTAATGTTTCTGTGACTAAAATTTACATTTATTACATTAAGAGATTTTACATTCTGAAAGTTTTTAGGAAATGAAAACTTTCGCCAAATTCTGTGAAATTGTTAGGCTTGTTGACGAGATGAATCTGATATCAGAAAAGGAGAAACTCCTTCTGCAAACTGTGACTGATTACAACAGTGTTCAGGAAAACTTCAGTCCAAACAGTCCAGCCAGACTGGGCTTGATTAGAAAGAAAACCAAGGCTGAGATTCACTCTGGAATTTATGTGTTTGGTATAAACAGCTTCCCAGTGGCACAACCACGCCGAGAGTCACGACTCATACATCATGCTTTTACCACAAACCCGCTGGTAAACACGTCAAACACGCCTCGTCTGGAAATCAGCTACATTAAACAAAGTCACTGAGTCGTGAGAGTGAATCCGACACAGCTCGAAACAGAGACTCAAGTTTCATACGAAATTTATTACACACTTCACTGCTTCACTCTCACTGAGCCGGCTAGCTAACAACACCTGTGACAGGTCATTTAGCTAGGTGGTGTGTGCTAGCTGCAGGTTAGTAGGCTTGTTAATGCATACTAGCCATGTGTTAGGCTAGCAAACACCACATACAGGCTACATAACTGACACTAAAAAATAGCTTATTAGTTTATTTTGTGATTTAGTTGATTTCACTTACGTTATAGCAGCTATAAACAGTCGTTTCCTCATCAGCCTCTCTTTTTTCTCTCTCTGGTTTTTACGCATGTTACCGAGAAACTCCTCTGTCCTGAAGATTTCAGAAAACGTAAAGTTACAGCTTTACCTCTGACTGCTACAAAGCGCTGACACTGGAGACTCCTTCCATGAATGAGCTGTTGCTATAGAAACGTTGACGTACTAGAACGAGTGCATTAATATAAACCTGTGCTACTGTCAGAGCCGCTGTTATAGAGAATTAATCAACATCTTCTGACCAATCAGAAAAACTTCACGCACCAATCGTTTGCTGATGGTTAGGAGACGTCGCTGAATAACGCGACATTGCGGCACGATGAAATGGCCGAGGATCTGAGAAAGCCTGAGACGTAATATGACAACGTAACGTAATTAAGCTAGTGGTTGATTACAGAAGAGTTTGTAGAGTAGTGTGGAATACGCTGAGGAAAGTTTATTCGGCTAAACCAGCGTGACCTGAGTGCTTGGCTCGACAGTGTGTGTGTGTGTGAGTGAGTGATGGTGTGTGAGGGCTGGATCCTCTCACTTATTAAACGTGTCTCATCACCATCTGGACTCCATGACCACTTCATTCGCCAGGCGTTTGGGGTACAAGGGAATGCTGTCTGTCAAACTGGCACCAAAACACACAACATACCACAGAAATAATAGAGTCGCAGTGAGAGTGGAGGAGTGTTCCCTCTCTCAGCAGTGGCCCCGTGCTACAGACAACTTTCCCCAAGTCCCATGTGATCTCCACCGGCGTGGAACACCGATAAAGAGCAGGGTGTGACCAGAAACGTCTGCTGAAAGCCAGAGAGTGGTCACCATATTCCAGACGTTTCATTTCCCTCAGCATGACCTCATCACCTCACACCTAAACACCAGTGTCTGCGGGTAACGCGTCACATGACCTCAGAATCTGGAGGTGTGTTTGGAAATTTTTTAGATTTTTTGTCTCATCCAGAATGAGATTTATTCGTAAAATTGTTCACAGGAATAATTACACAAGAAATGTGTAATGTGTTCGCAGAAATTCAGTTTCGCTCCTGAGTTTGTTCAAATCTGCTTATGGTGAGGAGACTAATGAGAGTCTTCAGCTCTCTGGGAACTTTGCCTTTTATGGAGTTTTGTGGGTGTGGCTAAATGTAAACCAACTGTGCCATGAATGCACTTGGCCATGAAAACCTTACTGAAAGCCTGAAAAATTAGTCCAGATGCTTGTCTTTAAAATTTTTTATGATGTCATACTTGAGGACCGGGTCCCCTGCTGCAGGTCCTCTGGGGTTCCTTTTCCTAGAGACACGTTTTTCTAAAAATGTCACACCAAGTATTCCCAGGATAATCCCCAGAATCACCGCCACCCTGGTGCTTCCTGAAGATAAGTGAATGAACTAGTTTACTTGTATCTCTTCTTTGACACTACAGTACTCACTTACCTTCTTCACTGCTCTAGCGTCCTCATTTATCTTGACTGCTCTAGCGTCCTCACTTCTTCTTCTTCACTGCTCTAGTGTCCTCGCTCATCTTCTTCACCTTCTTTGCTCTAGCGTCCTCGCTCTTCTTTTTCACTGCTCTAGCATCCTCGCTTATCTTCGTCTTCACTGCTCTAGTGTCCTCGCTTATCTTCCTCTTCTTCACTGCTCTAGCATCCTCGCTTATCTTCTTCTTCACTGCTCTAGCGTCCTCGCTTATCTTCCTCTTCTTCACTGCTCTAGCGTCCTTGCTCTTCTTCTTCACTGCTCTAGCGTCCTCGTTTATCTTCTTCTTCTCTGCTCTAGCGTCCTCGCTTATCTTCCTCTTCTTCACTGCTCTAGCATCCTCGCTCTTCTTCTTCATTGCTCTAGCGTCCTCGTTTATCTTCCTCTTCTTCACTGCTCTAGCATCCTCACTCTTCTTCTTCTCTGCTCTAGCGTCCTTGCTCTTCTTCTTCACTGTTCTAGCGTCCTCGCTCTTCTTTTTCACTGCTCTAGCGTCCTCGCTCATCTTCTTCACTGCTCTAGCGTCCTCGCTCATCTTCTTCACTGCTCTAGCGTCCTCGCTCTTCTTCTTCACTGCTCTAGCGTCCTCGCTCCTCTTCTTCTCTGCTCTAGCGTCCTCGCTTATCATCATCTTCTTCATTGCTCTAGCGTCCTCGCTTATCTTCTTCGTCTTCACTGCTCTAGCGTCCTCGCTTATCTTCTTCGTCTTCACTGCTCTAGCGTCCTCGCTTATTTTCCTCTTCACTGCTCTAGCGTCCTCGCTTATCTTCCTCTTCTTCACTGCTCTAGTGTCCCCGTTTATCTTCTTCTTCACTGCTCTAGCGTCCTCCCTTATTTTCCTCTTCTTCTCTGCTCTAGCGTCCTCGCTTATTTTCCTCTTCTTCACTGTTTTAGCGTCCTCACTTATCTTCTTCTTCACTTCTCTAGCATCCTCGCTCTTCTTCTTCACTGCTCTAGCGTCTTCGCTTATCTTCTTCTTCTTCTTCACTGCTCTAGTGTCCTCGCTTATCTTCTTCTTCTTCATTGCTCTAGTGTCCTCTCTCTTCTTCACTCTTGAGTCCTCGCTTATTTTCTTCTTCACTGCTCTAGCGTCCTCGCTTATCTTCCTCTTCTTCACTGCTCTAGCGTCCTCGCTTATCTTCCTCTTCTTCACTGCTCTAGCATCCTCGCTTATCTTCTTCTTCACTGCTCTAGCGTCCTCGCTTATCTTCCTCTTCTTCACTGCTCTAGCGTCCTTGCTCTTCTTCTTCACTGCTCTAGCGTCCTCGTTTATCTTCTTCTTCTCTGCTCTAGCGTCCTCGCTTATCTTCCTCTTCTTCACTGCTCTAGCATCCTCGCTCTTCTTCTTCATTGCTCTAGCGTCCTCGTTTATCTTCCTCTTCTTCACTGCTCTAGCATCCTCACTCTTCTTCTTCTCTGCTCTAGCGTCCTCGCTTATCTTCTTCACTGTTCTAGCGTCCTCGCTTATCTTCTTCACTGCTCTAGCGTCCTCGCTCCTCTTCTTCTCTGCTCTAGCGTCCTCGCTTATCATCTTCTTCTTCTCTGCTCTAGCGTCCTCGCTTATCTTCTTCTTCTTCTCTGGTCTAGCGTCCTCGCTTATCTTCTTCTTCGTCTCTGCTCCAGCGTCCTCGCTTTTCTTCTTCTTCTTCTCTGCTCTAGCGTCCTCGCTTATCTTCTTCTTCTTCTCTGGTCTAGCGTCCTCGCTTATCTTCTTCTTCGTCTCTGCTCCAGCGTCCTCGCTTTTCTTCTTCTTCTTCTCTGCTCTAGCGTCCTCGCTTATCTTCTTCTTCACTGTTCTAAAGTCCTCGCTTATCTTCTTCTTCACTGCTCTAGCATCCTCGCTTATCTTCTTCTTCTTCTTCACTGCTCTAGTGTCCTCGCTTATCTTCTTCTTCGTCTCTGCTCCAGCGTCCTCGTTTATCTTCTTCTTCTTCTCTGCTCTAGCGTCCTCGCTTATCTTCTTCTTCACTGCTCTAGCATCCTCGCTTATCTTCTTCTTCTTCTTCACTGCTCTAGTGTCCTCGCTTATCTTCTTCTTCTTCTCTGCTCTAGCGTCCTCGCTTATCCTCTTCTTCTTCTCTGCTCTAGCGTCCTCGCTTATCTTCTTCTTCGTCTCTGCTCCAGCGTCCTCGTTTATCTTCTTCACTGTTCTAGCGTCCTCGCTTATCTTCTTCTTCACTGCTCTAGCATCCTCGCTTATCTTCTTCTTCTTCTTCTTCTTCACTGCTCTAGTGTCCTCGCTTATTTTCTTCTTCTTCATTGCTCTAGTGTCCTCTCTCTTCTTCACTGTTGAGTCCTCGCTTATCTTCTACTTTGGTGCTCTAGCGTCCTTGCTCAGATTCTTCAACACTCTAGCGTACACGCTTTTCTTCTTCAGCACTCTAGCATACATGCTCAGTTTCTCTGAGGACACTCGCTTATCTTCTTTGATGCTCTAATGGTAATGCACTAACATGCATGCTTTTTTTGAGGCTCTGTGTGTCTTCCTAGCTTCTCTGAGATGTTACTGTATATGTTTCTGTAGCTGCTTGGCTTCTTTCACGCTCTAATTGTTTGTTATTCCACAACATGGACCTGACCTTGCAGTGTCTCTGGGGTTTTGGATTAAAAAGTGCCAACTTCAAACACTTTCCAGCACATCACTGCCATCAAAGCTATGCTGAATGACTGTCTACGCTATGATACATACATCACTCACACAAACACACACACACACACGCACACACACACACACACAGGTCCTTTCTTCTTCTGCAGTAAATTGCCTGAAATGTGCAAAAGGTAAAACGCTCTGAAGTCAGATTCTGATTAGGATAACTGGATGGAAATAGTTGTTACACTCCACATGAAAGGAGTTTGGGATGTTTTTTTTCTCCAGCAGCCACGTCCGATGGGAGGAGTGCAGTCGGTCGCTCCACGTATCTCAGATCAGTCCCTGTAACGTGTCAGCGCATTTCTCCCTCCGCGTTCAGAAATACTTTCCCCGCTGCATTATTCATCCTGCATGTGTTAAACCTCCAGCGTGACCTTTGGAATGAAAAATGAAGCGTTGCAGTGGATCGGTGGAGTGCGGCATGTGTGTGTGCGTGTGTGTGTGCGTGTGTGTGAGAGGTAATGTGTGATGGATGGGTGCTGGGATGCTGCTGCCCTCTGCTGCTGTGTTTAACGTCTGATAAAACACAGGACTTCTGTCAGAGTGAAAGAGAACAACGCAGAGGGGCCATCATCACTCACGCTCTGTCCATCATGCAGAATGGATGATGTGTGCACGAGTGTGTGTGTGTGTGTGACTCAATTCTGATTCTGAATAATAAACCACAGATGGAGCTCCTACACAACAGTCTTAAATTGTATCTTTACACCGTCGATCTAGTTTTTAAAAATTAAAATCAGTGTTTCAGTTTTTTGTGGCTGTTCCAATACGCTAGGTTTGGGAATATTCTCTTTTTAATTTTATAGTGCATTACTTCCAGGAAAATGATTCCTGTTTTATGACTCATCTTGTATTAGTCTTAAAATTAAATATTCTTTAGAATGTATATGTCCCGCCCCCAGGGGTGTGTCTTGCGCAACAGGAGCAGGTCCTTAGCAGTAAACATGGTGGTTGGTGTGTTTTTTTGCCTTGCGTCTTCCTGCACTCTATTCACTTTTCCAACTGTCCAAGACTGATGGAGACTTCAGCCTTTATACATCGTCTCCATCAATAAGAGTCAGTAACATCATTTTACTTCCCACTCAGACGCATCAGATGTCTCCTGGTGAGTCTCCGGTGGCTCTCCATCAATCATGCCACTGATGCTCGATTTGACAGGGGTGTGTCGTATCTCAAACGCTACTGGCTGTTGTATTTAACACACCATCAGTCTGACTTCCTGTTTCTAAAGGAAATACATTAACATACAGAATCAAATCACAGCACTAAAGCTACCTCTGGGAACTCATCTCTCTGGGTATGTGATATGACGCGTGTTCTTCTTTAAGATTGGTGATTACTGTTATGATTACAAATCAGAACTAGGGTTTGAAGGTTAAGGGTTAAAAATTAACACCAAAGAAAGGAAGTCGCACACCTTTGTCAAAAGTAACGTAACGTGTGTGTTTTTGGCGTGAACTGTTAATTTTGGCCGGGACAAAGGTCCCTACCTCCTCCCTGAAGCCGAGATGAAACAAGTGTGAACTCACCCCAAAACACGTCCCGCTTATTCAGCACCAAAGCAAAGATAACAATAATATTTTTGGCGGTTCGATGACATCATAGTCATCAAATCTCCAAGCCCTAAGCAACTCGGAAAGTCCCGCACAGGTTCACTGAGGGCAGCCATGTTCCAATACACCCGAAGAACCTCACGCAAAAACTCATAATGAAAAAATATTTAATACCTTTCTCGCAGTGGCAGAAGGAGGGGCTTGTAGATCTCAGAATGGAGGGAGGAGGAGCTTGTATGTTTCAGGATGACAAAGAGCCTCAAGATAGATAGATAGATAGATAGAGTACTTCACTGATCCCTGAAGGAAATTGTTTTAAAAATGACAGAAGGAAGAGCTTGTAGGTCTGAAGATGGGATGAGGAGGATCTTGTAGACATCAGTATGGCAGAATGAGGAGGTGGTAGACTTCAGGATGGCAGGAGGAGGATCTGGTAAATCTCAAGATGGCAAGAGGAGGATCTTGTAGACCTCAGGATGGCAGAAGGAGGAGCTTACAGGTCTCAGACTGGCAGGAGGAGGATCTTGTAGACCTCAGGATGGCAGAAGGAGGAGCTTACAGGTCTCAGACTGGCAGGAGGAGGATCTTGTAGACCTCAGAATGGCAGAAGGAGGAGCTTATAGGTCTGAAGATGGGATGAGAAGGATCTTGTAGACCTCAGTATGGCAGAATGAGGAGGTGGTAGACTTCAGGATGTCAGGAGGAGGATCTGGTAGATCTCAGGATGTCAGGAGGAGGATCTTGTAGATATCAGGATGAGAGGAGGAGGAACTTACAGGTCTCAGACTGGCAGGAGGAGGAGCTTGTAGACCTCAGAATGGCAGGAGGAGGAGTTTGTAGGTCTCAGCATGGTAGGAGGATGAGGAGCTTGTAGCTCTTACAGGTTGCATGACCGCCATTGTTACCAGTGTGATCCCTCTCGAACATTTTTTTAGTCTCAACAATGTCGTGAGCTCTACTGCACTAACTCTATAATCATTGTGGGTGTAGCGTTAAACTGATACCTTGCTGATACTCATTGCTTCTGCCATTATGTTCACCATAGCAGTTACTGAGTTATGATGTTTAAATTACACTAAATGGTCCATATATGTGTTGCTGAACTTCACGTTTGATGTGTAACTGTTCATTTTGGACTGAATAGTGATCTGTGTGTTATGATATGTCTGTCAACTGTCTGGATTAAAACAGTGGTATTACGTGTTTGCATAACTATTTGCCAGTTTAACATTTAGCTGTTTAAATATTCAAACCCAAAACATGGAAGAAAACCACACGAAGTAGTGAGAGATGCGGTGTGACTGCTTAAAATCCCAGCTGAGGAAACACACAAACACACCACAGAGTTTCTGAAGAGCGAGTGTGCACTTTCTCCTCACTCTCGCTGTTTTTAACATCGAAAGCATGTCCCGTCTTGGAATGCAATGTCAACAGCGTATGACACTGACCTCAGCGCGTATGTTCTACCTCAAACGGATGGAGAACTTCCTCGTGAAGGGCCTCGGCGTGTTTTCATGGCAGGTAGCATGACTCTGAGGGCGCAAATGACACCGCCCCCCTCCTCTCCACCCAGGTTGGATGATGTTAAGCAGCACGCTTGAGCGAGGTTGATTTCCTGTAACCCGAATCCCCCCGAGCGGAGCAGCAGCACCTGCAGCCTCCGCCGTCCAGCACATGAGTCACGTTTCACATTTAAATGCGTCCTAAAGGGCCCAAGCTGCTCCACTTACCTCCGTTTAGCATCAGCTCCAAACCGATGGACATCAGGATGCTGTTGACTCGTATTCGGTCTTTTTTTCACAGAGGGTCTTTAAAGATGAAATATTGCATATAGACATGGTGAAAATGGATTTTACTCACTGCTTAAGATTTATTTTGGAGGAAATTAGTTCCACACTGACCCACAGTGGAAAAGCCAACAAGAAAAAGAGTCGGATATGAAAAACGGGAAATAAAGACAGACAGATATTTCACGGTTCATTAACAGTGCCGGTGTACGCGACAACTTAAACCATAATGCATCACTAATGGCACAGCTGATCAAACACGAACAGAAATTCCTTACCCAGAATGGTATGCGAAAACTTCCTGACTGTTCTCACATTCGAGATTCTATCAGCTAACCAAAAGGTTTCTAATTCCATCAAGTCATTCACATTCAGTAGGCGCTTTATCCTGGTCAGGATGGAAGTGTATCCCGGGAACTCTGGGTGTGAGGAGGGAAGACACCTAGGACACCAAACACTCATTCACATCCAGGGGCAGTTTAATGTAGAGGACATGTTTTTGGGAGATGGGAGGACACATGAGCTCAGGATCAGACCAGGAACCCTGGAGCTGTGAGGCAGGAACGCTCCACTACTACTTGAACTGCATGTGAATGATTGAGGGAAGCTGGAGCTAAACAGGTCCAGGGAAATGATGGAGAACCAAGTATGAACTTTTCTCATGGGTACAGGGTTTTAAGCCACACCGTTCATTTTGAGCTCAGATGAAAATGTTCCATGTTCAAGCAATGAAATAGGTGGTCGCATATGAAGTTGGAACACAAAGCTGGAATTTTTAGTTGTAGGATCTGGAAAACTGGAAGTAAATCCCTATTACTCATTTTCAGAACTTTGTAGGAATATTAGTTATTTTTCTAAATTTCACATCTGGTCATTTTTAAAAAGAACGTATCAGAGAACAGGGCTGTGGATGTGAAGTGCTACGACGTTTGTCTAAAACCCACCAATAGGAGGATAGCTGACTCCAGGACAGCTACAAATACGATAGCGGTGATGGAGAGACGTAAATGAAACACGCTAACAGACAGAAAAACATCTCCTTATTACATCAAGCTCACTGTGTTTATCCAAGCCCGTTTTCTGGATCACGGTGATCGATGATACGGAAGCAGAGCGTAGTCATTTTCTTTAATCTTCTTCATATAATCTGACATGGACAACACGCACTGTTATAGTGTCATAGTCTGATAAGTAATAATTTTATAAACTCAGCTTAAAAGCGAGAGACTCGATGTAAAGTAGTAAAATGATTTATTTATTTCAAACACAGTTGTCCTCTCTGTGTATCACAGAGTATCCAGACGGGAGGAAACATGAGACTGGGAGATGTTTAGCTGTAGAAAAGGGAAAACCTTTGGCTGCTTTTCCCACACATTAACATTAGCCGCTTTTCCCACGACAGCAGCTGATCGATTTACCGTTGATCGTGAGACACTCTGGTCCCTGGCGCGTGAGTCAGAGCCAGTAAAAATCCGCGGCGTCTCTGCATCCTCTGCTGCGAGCCCACGGTCGGAGCTGTCGTGCAGGATCTGTGGTCGGAGCAGACCGCCGCCACTTCCTCACGCTCCTGCTCCTGTTCCCGCCCGCGGATTCCTGCGCCGCAGATTCCAGGCCTGGCGCTTCCTCCAGCTCAAATCTGTCTGAGTTTATGAGGAAAATCCCTAGTTTATAATATAACAGGATGAGGACACAGAGAGACAGAGAGACCGACAGGCAGAGAGAAAGAGCGCGAGAGAGACGAGCTGGTGTAACTGATCCTTAAGTAAACACACATTAAAAATGTGCGGGAAAAAAAACGGAGACGGAACGACCCAAAGACAGGCCGCGGATTAAGTGGAACAAGCAAACAAACAGCGAAATGAAAGTATAGGCTTGCACACGCTGTCCACTAGTGTTTTCTCTCCAGGACTCACGCCAGACCGAAGCCTGCGATCATGCCGTAGTAAACCGCTCTCCAACCACATGCTGGAATTTCTCCTTCTTCTCCTTCTAATGCATCTCTGATCGACTGTGGGAACTCACAGGAGCAAGATTTAGGAGGTTGATGTTGACCAGAAACACCTTTTCTTACCTTTCCTGAGCGTTTTCATAATGCTCACTGCATTTACTTTACATTTCATAGTAACTAGAAGCTGAAGGGTGAAAGAGTCTGAAGAAGAAGAAGTGATGATGAAGAAGCAGGAAGCTCCCAGGCTTCAGCCACAAAGCATGTTATTCCATCATCACTTCTCCAAATCATCAGAGTGCAAAGAAAGTGGACTGACCTCATAGTCCTCAGCCTGAAAACTGGATCCTGATTGGTCAGAAGATGTTGATTCATTTTCTAGAACAGCAGCCCTGACAGTAGTGCAGCTGCAAATCACAGGTTTATATTAATGCACTCATTCTAATACATCATCGTTTCTATAGTAACATATAGTATAGAGGGTGCACCAGATATGGAAGGAGTCTCCAGTGTCAGTGCTTTGTCGCAGGTTGCGGTTTCTCGGTAACATGACAAGCTGTGTTTTTTTTGTCTCATTCATGTCCAGTGAAATAAAAACGTGAGGCTGCTGAGGGAACGACTGTCTATAGCTATTATAACGCTGATAACAGGAACAGTAAATGTGACTATAAACGGAAAAAACCTGAAATGCTGAAGTTTAATAAATAAACTGATGGTAAACTGCAGAGGTGTAAGAGGAATAAAAGGCTGGGGGCATGCTGTTGTAGGAAAATAAATAATAACCCGCTCGGTATAGGGCCGCATCACTCCACCCCGTCTCTGAATATTTTGCTGTAACAGCACGTCCTGAGTCTTTTCTTCCTTTCAGCTTCGTCTGAGTCGAGGTTTAAACTGAGCAGTGAAGCGACACACTTCCTCCTGCAGGCCAAATGAAATTAATCAACGTGTTTGGTGGTCTGTCTCTCTCTCTCTCTCCGTCTCTCCAGGTCTGTCTCTCTCTCTTTCTCTCTCTCTGTTTCCTCTCTCTCCCTGCCTGTCTCTCTTTCTCTCCATGTCTGTCTTTCTCTTTCTTCCTGATTCTCTTTGCCTCTCTGTCTCGCTCTCCCTCTCTGTCTCTTTTCTCCATGTTTCTCTCCTTCTTCATGTCTTTCTCTTCTTTGTCTCTCTCTCCCTGCCTGTCTCTCTGCCTGTCTTCCCCCCCTCTCTCCCTATTTTCTCTTCTCTTTGTCTCTCTCTCCCTGCCTTTTTTCCTTCTCTTGCTCCTTCTCATTCTCCGTCTCTCCCACATCCCTCTCTCCTTGTCTGTCTGTCTCTCTACCTGTCTTTTTCCCTCTCTCTCTCTTGCTCGTTCTCACTCTCCCTGCCTCTTCCTCCCGTCTCTCTCTCTCTCTCTCTCTCTCTCTCAGTATGGCGAGCAGATGTTTTCTCTCTCAGTGCCAGCAGGATGTTGTAATGACAGGTTTCCTCCGCACGTTCTCCGTGTTGTTTACAGAGGCTTCACTCCGCTGTTTCCCGCTCCGCCATGGGGAAATGTTTTGACATGGGTCGTACCAAAAAATCAAAAACGGGTCAGGAAGGTTGTTGGGTGGGATCTGGCCTCCTGATCTCATGGCTTTCCTCAGACCGACTCCAGACATCAACAGCTCCAGCTGAGGAGCGGCTCGGACGTCCATTTTCCCGTTTATTATTACACAAGCTTGTTAAGATGAGGATTCGAGAAGGTGAAGGGTGATAAACCCCTAACGTTTGTGCTGAGTTACACACCTTTTGTTGAGGAAATGGTGATAATCCACTCTGAGCATTCACATTCGTTTATTTTGCACTGTGATGATCTGCGTCATTCTTTAACTGAAATAACATTACAGTATCTTGTTCCACAAACAGCGTGATCAGCGTAAGCGCTACCCCACTGAAGCTCGCTAGCAGCACTTTCTTAGCCTACACATCAACTGCTAACAGGTTGATCCAGTCGGGATTCTTGATCATACACAAAGACGCAAACGATTTCGAAAGGTCTGTTACAATAAATAAATTTAACACGCGCATAGTAAACAGCGTATGGTGAATGAATTGTGTTTGTATTTAATTAAAAAGAAACATTCTTTATTGTCGTGATACATACACGTGTACAGTACAGTGAGGCGCTTTACTTCAAGGAAGTTGCCATGGCAACCTGATCTCATACAGGTGGCTTTCAATCGATTTCATACAAATACAAAAGTAATACAAATAAAAGATACGATTGTAAACCGCGCCCCTTAACCGCTGTAACCTTACAATACAGTACAAGCAGAACCATGCGGACTGTTAATCATTTGTGAGACCATGTTGCCATGGTAATCGTTAATACAGGTACAGGTTTGGAAATCTAAAGGCATCGACCTGATCGCTAATAACGTTACTAACTCAAAGAGAACATTCCTGTATGACGAAACGCATGCTAATACCAGGAAAGCTAGCTAGTGTAGTGTCTGTAAACTGAACGAAATGTTACTGTATTGCAACGATTCCCAGTTTCCTTATTCCCAATTTCCTTTTCCCCCAAATCATGATTCCCAATTTCATTATTCCCTATTTCCTCTTTTCATTTTTCCCTAATTGTGATTCCCATCTACCCTATTTCCTTTCCTCTTAATCTTGATTCCCAGTTACCTTATTTACATTTATATTTATGGCATTTGGCAGACGCCCTTATCCAGAGCGACTTACAATTACCTTATTCCTACTCCCCTTTTCTCCCAATCATAATCCCATAAAACCATAATTCCCAGTTTCCCCATTTCCTTTCCTCCCAATCATAATTCCCATAAAACCATAATTCCCAGTTTCCCCATTTCCTTTCCTCCCAATCATGATTTCCAGTTTCTTATTCTCCATTTCCTTTTTCTCCCCAATCATGGTTCCTAGTTTCTTTATTCCTTCCTCTATTTCCTAGCTTGTTCCCTCCCTTGTTCCCTGCTTCCCTTTTCCTGTTTTTCTTAAACATGATTCCCAGTTTCCTCACTCCCTACGTCCTCTTTTCTTTTTCTCTAACCCTAGTTCCTAGTGTTCTGCGTCCTTTGTTCAGCTACACCTGTGTGTTGATGTTTAACAGTTACTAAACGGTGAGCACTGTATCGTTACCTGCTGAGAATAAAGAACCTTGTGTGTGTGCGCGCACACACACACACACACACACACACACACACACACACACACACCAGGAAGAGGTTAGAGATAAGGACCTACATGTTGTGTGAGATGGCGGTTGATGGAGATGTGATACTGCGATACTTTACTACTCACCGTGTGTTTATTATTATCTGGACAATAAATAAATAAATAAACTAATAAAACATCATACAGTATATGTACAGCACATACAGATTGCACATAATTATGTAAATGAATCATGTGTGTGTGTGTGTGTGTGTGTGTGTGTGTGTGTGTGTTTGTTTCATGGCAGACGTGCAGGAAATCTCCCTGTATACAGAGCTCAGTCTGTGAAGTTCACCTGTCCACCTCACTGCCTGTAGGGGGAGACACTGAGTCATGCAGGAGGACGTCCTGGAGGACTGGACACACACACACACACACACACACACACACACGTATTTCAATGTTACGTTCAGGGGTGGAGTTTGTCTAACAGTGTTTGTGTGTAAAGCTGACTTACCGTGCTCACGTCGGTCACTGATGACGACGGTGATGATGAAGGTGATGATGATGATGGTGATGAAGGTCAGAGCAGTTTCCTGATCCTGCGTGTGTGTGTGTCGATGCTGGCGGTGCTGCGGTCGCTGGAGGACATCAACACGTCCAGAGCTTCGTCCTGACGCTGCAGCTCACTGTCCGCCTCCAGAGCCAGAGACTTCAACTGCAGCAACATCTACACACACACACACACACACACACACACACACACACACACATTATATACACACACACACACACACACACACACACTATACACTACTGAACAAAATCTTAAGACCGGGGGAAACATTCCAAGTATTCACACTTCGCGCTGGTGGATCATAACCAGTAAGAACTTCTTCAAAATGCCAAAAGAAGAAAAAGGAGCAAGAGACAAAAAAACAGAGATTGGCGATTTATTGAAAACTGCATTTAAACTCAAACAGGCTGTTCATCAGCTGATCAAAAGTTTAAGACCAT